>VWYO01015640.1:0-12224 GCA_013400275.1 Rhadina sibilatrix
CTGATCTCTTCTCTCTGGTGACCGGCGACAAGACCTGGGGGAATGGCCTGAGGTTGTGTCGGGAGGTTTAGGTTGGATATTAGGAAAAGCTGCTTCTCCCAGAGGGTGGTTGAGCGCTGAAACAGCTCCCCAGGGAAGTGGTCACAGCACCAGCCTGACAGAGTTCAAGAAGCATTTGGACAATGCTCTCAGGTACAGGGTGTGACACTGTGGGTGTCCTGTGCAGGACCAGGAGTTGGATTTCAACAATGCTAGTGCATACCTTCCAACTCAAGACATTCCATGATTCTGTGAATATTTTATGTTAGTTGAACAGTTAATAATGCCAAATGGGAATTCAGACATGAACCAGAGTAGACAAAAAATGTTACAAATACATATAAGCCAGAAGTACTAAAACTGGAATGGAATCAAAGTTCAAAGACATATGAATCACAATTAAGAAAGAAAAATCAAATGGTCAAATGCAGCAGTGTTTAATGAAGAGCAGTTGGCAAGCCAGCAATAAAAGAGGAAAAGCTGCTCACGGACTGAAAGTTAAATGTAAGTAAACAACAGGTTACTGTCCACAGAAGGAGTTCATTTTCCTTATCCTTCTTCATACTCAAGAGCAATTTAAATTCCTTGTCTTCTGATTGATACCATAATGTCTATATTAGAAAAAAAGTTCACTCATCTTTGTTCTGTCTTTTGAAAGAGTGAGGAAGGCCAGAGATAAATTTAAAACATCTGTGTCACTAGCC
This sequence comes from Rhadina sibilatrix, assembly GCA_013400275.1. Classification (NCBI taxonomy): domain Eukaryota; kingdom Metazoa; phylum Chordata; class Aves; order Passeriformes; family Phylloscopidae; genus Rhadina; species Rhadina sibilatrix. Next base: position 744 of record VWYO01015640.1, read on the forward strand.
TCTAAGAACAGTACTGAAATTGTACATTGGGTATAATCCAGTCTCCAGGTGTGTCAGGCCTGTCAGTGCTGGGATTTAGCAAAAATTATTCAAAGATAAGAGGTTTTGATCAACAAATATAGTGATAGAATGTGCAGGAAACTGCAAGGTACACACAGTTGAGAGGTTATTTTGAATGACAGCTTCCAGGAACAGCAGCTCTGCTGTCTTCCAGGGTCAGAATCAGCACTTTACCCTCACTTCTGTTTCTTAGTATTGGCTAGTTTTGAAGATTAATTTGTTTTTCATAAACAACCAAATGATTCAGTAGCAAAATGTGTAAAAGCCAACTCTCTATTCATTTCAGTTTATGAAGTCTTAAACATGAGTCTGTTGTTTTATTTCTCCTGAAACTACCAGCAGAAGCTTATATTTCTGAAGGGTTTTCTGGAAAATTTTGCAGTATAAGTAATTCACATCAGCTTTAAATAAGTCTATGTGCAATAAATACACTTCTGATTGAAGGAGAAATTCAATACCTAAAACATAAAAGGGCCAAGAGAATCTACGGAAACAGAGTGGACTGATGTAATAAATGCCAGAAAATGTTCTTCTAATGAGCATGTCTGTCTTAGTTTATCAATTCAATCTAGGCTCCCAGTCCTATGGGAACTCAGATGTCAGTTTTCTTATGGTTTTCACTTACATAATTTGTTCTATTTTCAGGGAAAGAAAACTCTTAAATTGGGTCCATTGATGCTACTTAGGTGAACAGCTGAAATCAATATTCCTGTTCTGTCTCAAGGTTGTTGCAAGTGTCATACCTGGGAATTTATTGGCAAGTACTATGGCACAAAACTCCATGCATTCTGACCAGAACACTGATTATGTTACAATTTCCTGACATAGTAATGGGTCATAGAAAAATACAACTATCGGCTTTTATAAATGAAACATGAGCAAAAGCCTGGAGTTGTTTTCATGAATATTCAAAGGCACAATTGGAAAGAAATAAATTATTTCCATTACCTATCCTTATTTTAAAACCTTTTGGTTGTGTTATACTTTGGGGTTTCTTTGTGAAAGAAGTGGATCTAATATTTAAATATGTGTATTGCTTGGTGATAAAAGTTCAACTCCAGCATTAAGGTATGAGAGGCATTAACTTAATGAGAGCAGTACTACTGCTCTTGCTTTCATTAAGTAGCAGTGCAAAGCATCTATACTAACCTGTTAAACCAGACTTCCAAAGGAGAGCATCCCAATATTAGAAAGTCTCACAAGATAGGGGAGGTAAGAAAGATGGAAATAGTTAGCAATGCTCAACTGACATTTGTTTTTCATTCTGGCAAGACTCTTTATCTACTAATAGGTAGAAGAACAGAAAAAATATTACTCTAATGCTTGGGCTAAGCAAAGCAAAGCAGGTGTTTAAGCAAGAATTTTCCAGTTATCCTGAGTCAACTTTTTTTTTAATATGTCTCCATAGACAAAAGCACCTATTTTCTTATTTCCATAACAGGAGGAAGTCTAGAATAGCTGTTACTATAGATCCCCCGCCCCCCGAAATCTGAAAGTGATTTAATTCTGTAATAGCTGGGTTTGTCCTTAAAGTCTTATTGCAGAACATTCACCCATCAAATTAGTTTATAGCTGAGATGACAAACACCCAAGTTTTGCAATTGCACAGACCAGTGGAACGGTACCAAGTTACTTGTTGCACAAACTGACTCAGGGGACAAGCATGTAGCAGCAGGTGTATCTTGCATTTTGTCTAGTAACACCTGGGCTGCCATACCTTTGCCTTTTGGAAATGAACATGTCTCTCCTTACCTGATTCATAAGCAGTACTGCCTTGAGACCACTGCTATCTGCCATGGAGTAGTGAAACTGAAAATGGCAATTCTTGCTGGAACAATGACACATGGAGCTGTTTAGGTGGCCCCTTTCATAGAATGCATTGTAATTAGCTTCTAACCACTCAAAATGGCCTGAAGAAAAGAGGAAAGAAAATAAAGGTCACTTTTTCACAAAACATTTCTTTTCTCAGTCTTTAAAAATAAGGACTGTTGTCTTGCAATTACACCAAAGACCCATCCCAAAAAGAATGAAATCTGATCATCATGCTGATGATTTAACTTGGATGTCATGTGTTTCCTATTAAACAGATATATATATATCTTCATTTTACTCATCGATAGCCCTAGCAACCACGAATTGCATCAGTCAATAGTATCTCAAAGTTTTTACTTTGCATGCTAAAACCTGCAAGAATTCCCAGCTCAGCCCCATTACATTTATAAGCATTCAATATCTAATGACAAATATATGTGGACACTGGGCTTTTTTCCCACTGTGGTTCCCAGGAAATACTGTCTTGTTTATCTAACTTCATTTTTAAGGCAATGTTTAAAACAAAACAAAACAAAACAAAACAAGGTCATCTGCATTACTGCTACAGGAGGCAGTCACATCTCCACCGTGTAATCCAGGTCTTTATTTCTCAGACAGAACTTCTGCAACAAAATGTTGGAAGCATATTGTCTTTCCACCTGAAGCAGAAAAGCAATTTGTGCTCTTCTTGACCTGCTGGCCCTTATAAAAGCGTTCCTGCAGAGATCTAAAGGAGTTCTCCATCCCCTCAACAGTGTCTATTAGTTTTCAGAAATAAAAAGGCTAAATATTTTTTACTAAATATATCAGCTCTTTCCCCTGCCTCCTTAGCTGCTGAATATTTTGCTGCCCTCTGCAGAAACCATTAAAATAATAAACAAGGACTAATTAAAAGTCTTAAGTCTGCAGCTTCTGTGTTTATTTCTCTAAATACAACTTATCTGAAATGCAAATGTTACACAATCTCAAGGTGAAGGAAGTGTCATTTCACAAGAAAAATGCTCATTTTTATAAAGGACCATGTTCTTTTCCTTCTGTTGCCTATTTACTCTTTGTACTATGCAATGATTTACACTGCAATATATTCTTGAAATTTCCTTGGAGTTGAGCTTGTAATTTCATGCCAGAGCAACTAAACTTTACATAAGGAAATATTGTAGATTTAACCCAGATTTCTCTTTGACAGACATGAACAAAGCATCTCCACTTCTATGACTACTATCTTGTGCATAAGAGAAATATGCAACACTAGAAGGTATGCTACCACTTGTTTATCTAACTTCAGAGTTCTCTGATGCCATTACAAAACTAACCGATTTTAGTTTCTGAGCCCAGTGATACTTAACATTCTTTTCCCTCTTTTCCTTCAAGTACTTGAATCTTTAAAAGCAGGGCAAGGAGGAGTTGACATGATTTTTTGACAAGAAGGCAAGTGCTCTAGATAAACCAAAGTCCTATGAAGCATCCAGAATGATCCAGAGTCCATAAAAGTGTGCTTTTTTTTGGAAAACTCTTCTTTAGGGAACGCATTTTATGCAAGTATTGTGATTGTTTCTGCTTAACCCAATGTAAGAAACATAAACTATGGAAACTACGATAGCATATATGAAACACCATAAAGGAAACAAGAAAAAATACTTTCTGAACAATATTACAGGGGAATATAAAACCTCTGTAAGAACTTTTGACATTAGAGAAATTAAGAGGAAAAATTATAGATAAATTGCCTACAATAAAAAAACTAGAGAAACAAAGCAATAAAGGAACAAAGAAAAAGAGTCTTCCAAGGACAGAAAGTATTTTATTAAATTTCAGGATACTAGTAAGGGAGGATTATTCAAAGGCTATAAGAAATCTTTTCTTTATAAATATCATTGTTTAGACCTCTTCTTTATAATTTATTTCTTACCTCTCTTCTATTTATAGAAGTGAAAGCTTTTATCAACATCAGAATATAAAGCTTAGTCAAGCTCTATTTGCATTGCAAGTTTGAGCCCTCAGGCATGACATTTTTGCAGTTTGCATACCATCTCTTTATCCTTTAGAATTTATTTTATATTTGATCTCTCCATTTATGTCTCAATACATCTGCATGAATAGAAATACTTAATCTATTGAGAGGTCAGCAATCACAGTTCAGATTATCAATACTTTTCAATGTTCATGATGAATTAAATTCTGTGTATTGTTTTTCACAACATTTTCATTTTTCTCTATGACTTAGGAGCATGGGGAATGTCCATGGGAAAGCAGCTGGGGAAATTCAGCCTACTCAGCTGTCTGTGCATATTCATACAATAATGCCCAAGCACATACACAGGAAAAATTCCCAAATATATTTTCTTTCCACAGACAGTGCTTGTAATATAGTCCTGTAAAAGCCCTTACAGAATTTCAGTATCTTTTCTCACTATAAAAGGGAAATCCTTACCCCTTAGTAGCCCTTAAGATGTCATGTTAAAGTATGGCACAGATACAATGATTTTAAGGGAGGTTTCTCAAAATCAAATGAAAAGTTTCTTTTTTGTTAGATACCCCAGTGGAAATTGGAAGATGATATGACTCTTCTCACAGTTAAGGGGAAAAAAATCTGCTTTACTCTATGCTCTCCCTTATAGATACCTGCAAAAATGAATTTTAACATAGTGTATACACTCAGGCACTTTTCCTTGATGTTCAGTGATAATTTGACTTATGGTTACTAGACTGTATTGAAATGCATGCTAAAATTTATTTTCAAATCTTTTTTAAAAACAATAACAATATCCAACATTCATTCTGCTTCTATCATGGAGATGTGCTCCATTTCTGTGGGTTCGAAGTTCAAGCAGTAATCTCCACAATATCAGTTCTTCAAAGCTGCATCACAAAGTGTACTATTACAACTAGCAGTACTTGACCCCTCTGAAGACAGTCTCAGTACACAAACCAAACACTTAGCAGGCAAGACAATTCCATCTCACAATAGAACACTTAGAGATTTACATCCATTAAGCTTTCAAAAATATTTCCCATAAACCCATAGACACATACTAGACAGTGACTTCAAAAACAAGTGATGCTCTTTACTTCTTAAAATTGCAGCTGGATTAATTTTATTACTTTAAAGGTAGGTCACTATTTTCTAGAATATTTTTTATATACAGTTGCCTTAATAAAAGGTTTAAAATGACATTCCAGACTGTATGCTCAAGCAGTGTCGCAATAGGACACGAAAGGATGACACGACTCTGTGATTTTCAGAAGGCTGAAAATGACTCCAATCTAACTTTATTGCCCAGGAACTTCTTCCCTTTATACTATTTTACAAAGAACCCACCCAAGGGGTGGAAGAAAGACAAGCTTCTTCAACTACATTGGTTGAGTCAGAGGGACATCAAAAGAAGGTCCCTCCTAGGTACAGGAATGCAAAACATAGGGCACATTTAGAAAAACATGTCTCTTGTTGACAGAACTGTGCCTGGGAAAAGTTTCAGAGAAATCAAAACATCACAGGCACGAACCATGACTACAGAGTACTGCGCAAGTCAAACTGCCAAGTATCAAAATCAAAACAAAACAGGAAAAAAAAAAACAAACAAACAACACACAAGGACTGTGGTCTTAAATAGATTTGATCTGATTTAATTTCACCAAATTCTTGCATGGATCTCATACAAAGATAAGTTGGAGAATAAATCAGGTATTAGTTTATATTGGAATTCTTATGTTAAAATATTTCATGAATATCTGAAGAAAAAGCATTAATTCTTACAATAAAATATTTTCTGTCTTACCAGCAGGAGTGCTCACAACGCCCTTATTAAACAGCTGAAACAAAACCTAATTTAAGTACAAAATACATACAATTACTTTTTGTAGCTCTGTTTTGACACTGAGACACCATCTTGCCATAAAAAGCACTATATTCCTCATGACAGCTAGTAATTTTGAGTTAAATTAAATCCCCACCTTCGGTGCTGTTGCTCGCATCCTTCAGGAAGGAACAGGAGGCAATCTTGTGCCCGGCTTGCAGCCGTGCCCTCTGAGCCGGCTCAGCCAGCTGGTCTGAGTGCCACTCACAAAGGCCAAGCTCAAACATGGACATCTGTGGTACTAAAAGACAAACAACCACTTCATAAGAGGTCATTATTTATGAGACTATTCCCCATTAGAAAACTATGCTTATTAAACTACTTGACAACATTTCTGCTTCTTCAAAAGGTTACTTCAAAAGCTCTGTGTATCCCTGATTGCTGTCCTGTATTTCAGCCTGCCATCTTTAAGTATTCTAAGAAATCATTCCCTCAAGACAGATACTCCTTTCAAAGCAATGGAGTGCTATTTATGTTAGCCAGTCATCACAACCTTCATGAATTCAATTCTGCAGAGAGAGTTGCCAGGTAACAAAACCTGACATGTAATAATAGGAAATACCTATTTACTTTTCTAGGTGATAGCTACAGAAAAATCACTTTTTAAAAGGAGGTTAAAGGCACTCAGCAGCATCTCCATAATACTTGTAACAGAATACCTCCTTTTAGCAACAGAAAGGTTATGAATGCATCACCACCTATTTTTGAGAGCTTTTTAAGGTTACAGAATGCCTGACAAATCTAGTTCCACTCGGCAATGGTCAGGATTTTAAGCAGGATTGCAGTATGACAATGGAAGTTCCACTTCTTAATGTTATTGCAGGGGAAAGGTAATCTCCTGGTTAAGACACATTATTAAATAGCAGTCAGGACATCTCAGAGAAAACATTTCTAACTGTATGGAGAAAGAAGTGTCAGGTTAGTTTACACAGATATTACTGTTTCCTTCATCTGAGAGACATTGTATTACTCACATTACTGACACCTCAGTGAAATGGCCTGTCCAGGCAATGCTGCAAACTTTTCATTTCTTCCTTGTGCCAGTGCTAAACAAATGTGCACTGTTTTCAAACCATGTGTATTATGTGAGAAAGAGCTTATCAAAAGCTTGCTTCCTATGGAATATGCAAACTTCCACAAGGGTCTGGAAAAACATGGATTTTGTCAAATTCCAACATGCAAAAAAATTTTGCAAATTCTTTCAAAAGGAATCAAGATCTTCTTTTAATGCTTTTGAAGTAATGATACAAAACATTTTTCAGTAATTTCATGTGGGTTTGTTTTTTTTTAATTTAGGTTTTTTAATTATTTTTGAGGTTTTGTTTGTTTTGAAAAAAATACCCATTTTCCAGCTCTTAGTGCCACAGCATGTCAGACAACAGTAAGATTAGTATTTTGGATTTTCTGACTCCCATCCCTGTTGCAGTTCATCTCAAATACCTGCTCCTGTAATATTAAAGGCTATGTCTGCAGGATTAGAATTAACTAAGGAATTAAGTTTAAGATTTTGTCAGTTGAAGTATTCATACTGGATTTTTGTCAAAATTTATACACTAGAAGTAATACATATATAATTACTTCAGTTTTCCTGAAAAGAAACCCATAACTTTGCAGTGAAACTTTGTCACTTCTGTGTTACAAGTGATTTAGGGAGGAACAAAAGCCTCATTCTCCCTTACAGCATTCCAGTTTCATGCCTTGGAGCTCTTTGCTTTCATCTCCAGCAGAGATCAGAAGGACAGTCTGAGTGGAGTTCTTCACATATACAATTCTTTGGGAGTTGAGAGGGAATTCTGCAGAGCAGCCACTTGGATAAGAATATGAAGCCTTTGAACAGAAGGTCTACTAAAGGTATAATTAAAGGAGATGTTGCATTACGTGTATTTCAGAGAATAACTTCAATATTTTCTATTTTACAGCCGAAGAAATTTTTTTTCTGCAGCCTGTATTTAAATGTATGATAAAGAGCTGTGTGGGTTTTGAGTGATAAAAAGACCATTTGGCATCTGTTGGGAAAACTACAAACTGTAGAGTATCTTAAATTGCTATACTGAAGGTAGGGTTTTAGTTGTATTTTTTTCAAAGCGTGAAGTTTAATCTTTAACAGAACTGGTCAATAGACTGAAGTGGGACCATTTGGGAGACAGGGAAGGGATAGAAGGGAAGAAAGAACCTAAAGCATAATGAAATTACTTTTATATTTGACCATCAAAGCTTGTACCAGGAAATTCCTGAAAGCACAAAAAATTACGATATTTTACTCACAATCCTAAAAACATGGTCATACTAATGAATACAAATGCCCACGTCATCTTTTATGTGCATATGTACAGGGATTACAAATCATGAAGAATACATTAAAAATGCAAGTTTTAACTAGGAATGTCACAAAATTAAAGCGCTTTCATTAAAAGTCTACTTATCAAGACATTCCATAAGGACTAGAGAAAAAATTATTTCAAATTCAACCAACCATCAGTCTGAGTTTTGTTTTAATTATTGGAAAATGTTCAGTAGTAACATTCCTCTTTCAGGGAGAAAATTAAAACTCTTCGACCCTGTTTTTAGCTGCTGTGAGCCATTTAGATGTCACCTAATGAAGTTGACTTCTCCTAATGAGGAAACACAGGATAAGAACTGGCTCTTATTAGAATATACCTGAGGCACTTGACAGTGCAGCAGCTCAATCTGTAAACCACAGCACAGAGTTCAACAGCTGCAGTGTCAGGTAAGTTTAACACCTGGATTTATAAGATATGGTGAGAACATACATTGGTTTACTTTTTTTTTTCCTTTTCCATCTCTTTGAGACACTCACTCTCATAGCTGAGTTTTTTGGTTTGATTTTTTGCTTTAGAAGGACTTTGTTGAAAACCTCAGTGTAGGTTTAGATCTCCCACAGGAGCTGATGAAACAAGTACATAGCTTTCTAGAATTATAGAAATCTAAATATATATGCCTGCTGGCATCATTAAATTAGGGTTTGTATCTTGCTCTTAATGTGATCTCCTTGAAATTGCTTAACACTCTAACATTTCAATATCCATGTGCATCTCTTTTCAATAGTTTTTTTCCTACAGAGAGAATTATTTAGGAGTATGGTATACACAAAACCAACCACGTAGCCTAGCTTGGTCTGTGTCAAACACTGCTTTTCATATCTCGAGTTAAGTTTAAAATCTAAACCCTCTATGCCCATGCCAAGAATAAAATAAAGAAAAACAAAGGAGTTGCTTTGTCTCAGAACTGCACTCACCTGAGGCTGTGACATAGGTGTCAGAGGGCAATACTCCTGTGTAATACAAAGCAGCCAAGCACTTTAATTTATATTAGGATTGGTAGTGTTCCTTTTGCATGAAAATAGAAAATAGATTGAAAAGGGAAATAGGAAATGTTTTGCTAAAGAATCTGGACATGCTGGGATGGTCTGACTGCAGAGATGACCAGCCTGACATAGCAGCTCTTGGATGTAGCAGAGCAGAACAGCATAACCCCACTGCACAGCTGAGGATCAGGACCTCCATGCATTTAGAAATACATGAGCATCTTGGGAATCTTTCCAGTCAGCTCCAAAGCTTTGCCTGAGCTGGCTGAACACATCATTTCTTCAGCCAAAAACAGTAGATTTTTTTTTACCCACTGAGCCCTACATTTATAATGTATCAGATTACTTAAAATATTTATTGTCTTTCCTTGTAGTTGTGTTTAGATGTGAAAAGACAGATGGTTGCTTAGGGAAATGAAAATGAGCCATATGAAAACACTTACAGAGTTAAAAATGCCTCTGAATAGCAAAACAATTCCATTGTTTTTTCTCTTCTAATCCAAGGAAAAGTCAATGTAAAATGACCTGGCTCCTGAAAAACAGGTATTCTTACCACGTGCTATAGAACATCCTTCACTAAAGGTAATATCATCAATGGCAACACTTTCACCTTGTCTCTGGGTCTCCACCATCTCCGAAAAGATAACCTAAAGAGATTAAAAGCAAATCAACAAAAACCAGAGTTTACCAGTGTTAGAGACAAAACACCAAAAAAACCCAAATAATATATGCCGGTCAAGTCCATGAAGTATCTATTGGAAATATGAGAACTCTAATCACACATTTAACAATTCTGGAGGATTATCATCCTGGCTTTTTCACACATCTGTGGCTTTTTCAGCTGAGCACAGATAGATAGTCCAATCATCTAACTCAAGATTAAAGTAGAATTTAACAGGAAGTATCTGAAAATCACAATAAAATGCCTTAAAACCTAAGCAAGTATCATGACAGTAAAAGAATAGAACACAGTGTTCTATTTGTTTTGATCAAGCCATTACTCCACCAGAGACTGGAAAAGTGAACATTTTCTGGTTGATTTCAGAATTTCTCAGAAACCTGGAGAAAAGTCAGAGCAAAAAACAGCATTTTTCAGAAACTTTTCATCGTGTTTTTAGCCAAAATAAACCTTGAGGAGTACCAGGTTGACAGTTATTCTGCTCTGATGTTACAAGAGTGGGGTTTGTAACCCCCACCCAAGTCTTCTATGCACAAGAAGCTACAAATATTTTACTTTTCCATCTTAAGGGCAGATTTCAATCCACATTTGTAAAAGTACAGACTATTAGATGTTTTCTACAGTGGAGTGCAAGGGACTGATCAATCACAGTCCTTGAGAAAACACAACAAAAACATACCAATCAAAACAACCCAACAAATCAATCTTATGAGTACCATTCCTTAAATTATTCCCTAGCTACACCTTGGGATGAAACAGTTCCAGGATTTTACAGGGTCTTGGAGGCACAATCTATCTAGAGGTACATTCTAACTCTTAATAAGGAATTCACAGGGTTAGCAATAATTTTTCAAATATTTCCTTGAGAGTTCAGCAATAATATTGTGTGTAGTTAAACAGATTGATGCAGAAAACCTATCAATTACCAAGAACTGAGTTTACTGCTGTACAAGATGACACAGCTTATCTAATGATATGACAATTATGTTACAAATTAATTTTTTTTTAGGTGTAATCTTTTGTCTTATGTTTGTTTTACTGAACCTGTAGTTGGCTTGCACAAGAAGAATGGCAGACATATCACATTCAAAAAGATGGCTATATGAATGAAATGCAACATCTTGGAAATTTGCTAATTTGATTTGTTTCAGAAAACAGTATTTTGAATTCTTGAATTCTACAGCAATGATATGTGCAGTTAATGTGTACTTTCAAGACATCACCACTAGAAGGGCAAATAGAGTGCTCCAAATTTGTATCTCTATCACAGCATGGTTTCAGATAAGTTCCTAAAACAGTACAGTGCACTGTTTTATAATTAGAAACAGCAGAAATATTATTTAATATCGAGGATTTGATAAATATTTTACCTTTGCACAGTGATAGATCATTTTGAAATCAAAATTTAGTTATTAATAAATGACCAAGAAAGTACTGGGCAAAAACCTACTCTGTGAAACTACCACCAAAAAAAAAAAAAAAAAAAAACAAAAACACACCAAAAAACACACCAAAAAACAACCTACCCTAAAAGTAACTACTCTCCAAGAAAGAACTTGGCAAGAAACAATTGGGAGAGAAAATCCTTCCCAAGAAACTACTCCCCAAGAAACTACTAGGCAAGAAACCACTCTCCAAGAAACTACTCGGCAGGAAAATACTCCCCAATAAACTACTAACCAAGAAGTTACTTGGCAAGAAGCTACTCCTCAAGAAACTNGCTACTCAGCAAGAAACTACTCCGCAAGAAA
>VWYO01015651.1:0-40358 GCA_013400275.1 Rhadina sibilatrix
TTTTTTTATATTTATATATATATTTTCAGCAAAGAACTGAACTGAACCTTACTGTAAAAACTGAAGTTAGAACAAATATGAGTAAAAAGTAGTATCTCTCCAAGCTAAGAAGCAAATGTTTTGATATCAGTAAACTTATCAGTTGTATAATAAATATAAAAAAAAAAAAAAGTAAATGTTTGTACTTTTATTCATTAGTATAAAATATTTTTGAATGTAATGGCGTCAGGGTTTTTTCTACTATAACTAATACATAGGTAAACTATTTCATTTCACACTTTTGTTAACAAACCATAACTCATTAAAGTATCAGTTCCTATGGAATTAGCAGAGTATTTTTTCTCTCTTTACGTTAAGATCAACAGATGTTATTGAGTTGATTCAATTTTTTATATAAGATGATATATAAGATGATGACAATACAATTAGAATTTTTCAAAACTGTAATTGTAAAATTGACCTTATTAAAATTCCACTTCCTCCATAATTAAAAAAAAACCTAATTACTTGTAGTAATTGGACCAGAAATGACATTTTCAGTTCATTAATATTCAACAAATTGTTTTTGAAGATGTTCTTGCATGGTTAGTAGTCAGTCTTCAACATTTCTGTTCATTTCTTATTTAAAAGTCATCTGGAATAATAGTTTGCATATTAATAAGGCAAGTTTCTATGAATTGATTTTATTTATAAGGTTTTTAATTGCTAATTAATGTGTGAAAATATCTGTCTCCCATAATATTTGTAACACATGAAGTGAAAGGTGAATGTAGTAGAACAACAATTTGCACATTGCTGCATTGCTCTAAATAACCATGAAAAATATCATATTTCCCATCCACAAATTCTCACTATTCTTTCTAGAAATGTCAAAACCAGGTTTAATATGTCACGGTACTGTGCACCTGAATAAAGAAGTCAATTTATCTAACATCAGAAAGTAGAGGCAAATCAAAATAATGAAGCATGAACGATTTTATTAACCAGCAAAATGCAACTGAGCTCATTTCAAGGTGTACATTGTTTATATTATTTGATATAATGACATTTAAATTGCACTCTGATTCTCTTTATACATTTTTTAATATATGTGCCTGTACTTATAACCTTGAAGTGTGATTCCTCTGATGTCCCTGGAACAGTCATAGCTCAGATAGGGCTCAGTCACAGCTGTGAAGAGATTTCCCTTCTGATAAGCGTGATCCATGAGCTGGAGTGATCACTTTTAAGGGAAAGTGTCAAATTGCCAATAAAAACTGTCAGATGAAGTGAAATGTGAAGTAATTTTGAGTGACATGTCTGCATCAGAAGTTGAACTGAAATGATTGTGCACTTTCCTTTTGTCAAGCAAAAAGTCTTCATGTGATTTTGGAGTTTATATTTCCATAAGTAGACATAAATTTTGAATAACCTTGCTTCTGTTTGTTAAACTTCAATATCTTCAGATATTTAACCTGACTGTAAGACTGAGAAACTGCAGGTGTTTCAGGAATTTTGAGATCTTTCAAAGTTAGACTTCATCTGAGAAAGGATGTTGGGGATGACAATATTGCACTGAAGGCAATTTTTAAAAATTCATCCTTCAGAATCAACTCCAAATCTCTTTTTTTTTTTTTTTTTTTTTTTTTTTTTTTTTTTTTTTTCTCCTTTAGGGTTTTTTTTTTTTTTTCTCTCCTGAGAAGTTTTCTTTACTTTTAGAATCCTTCTTTCAGGGCTTTTCACTTCCAGATTTAAAAAAGTCATAAATTTACCAGATAAAAGAAAAAGCTTTTAATCTGTGGGAACCAATGTTGTTGTAGAATATATCACTTTAATTAAAACATCACCAACAGCTAAATTTCTGAGTAATTTCTAGTTTAGTCAGTCTCATAGAAGCTGAGGCAAAAAAAAATTGATAGCACTCAGGACTAATCACCAGATATTCTGTTATTGAAAAGGACATCTAGGTTCTTACCTTTCAAAATAGGATATTTATCAGAGCTCCAAGTGTGGTGATGTCCAGAGTATATACACACCTTGTTAGCAGCATCTCAATCATTCTTCAAAACTCCTGTGTTTTCCAAGAGGAATGTCATAGTTCCTGTACTTGCAAATCCAGTCTCACAGAAACATTTTGAGTTTGCAGATAATTAAGTTCCCAGTTTAGTAGGTTTATACAGCAGGCTTATCTGTTAGTCTATAAACAGTAGAAAAGTATCAATTTAAAACAAAAAGTAGTACCAAATCAAACTTTTTTTTAGGAATCTGCTGTTTCATTGCAGTTTCCGAAAAGAGGGATGCAAGAGATTCATATCTGCTAATCAAGGGCAGTAGTGTCCACCAGAATATCAGAGAATGAGATGCAAACATCACCCTTCCACCTTTGAGATTAACACCCTTTGAAACAGAGAAGTCTCTGTTCATGCAACCAGTGTTCCCTTGTTTAGGTAAGGATTCATATTCAACTACTACAACTGAAGTTTTCACTACATGGCTCTCACAGTTGAATGAGAAAGACATACCTAGACATGAACATGCTTTGTTTCCTTACAAAAAAAATTCCTGACTCTAATTAACACTAATAGTAGTTCAAAAGGACTGTTAAGTAAACAGATGTCATGTCTGTATTCCAATGGATTCTTTTGTTTGTAATACTCTGAAAATTGTGGTTTTTTCATACTTCTGGTGTATGCAGAAATCTTGCTTCTTTAGAAGCATACCAATATTGTCAGCTCAGTCTGCTTTAATGAGTGAAATATCATGGGATTATTTATTAGAATATTCAAATTGATTTGTAGGCAGATATATTAACTCTGGGGTAAAGAAAAATAGGAAAAGAAAACACACACACAAAAAGGATAGCTTACTTAGGTCTACAGTCTCATAATGGGTCTAAAATGCTAATTCTGGCATCCAACAAGAGAATTATTTCTACCACAGTTTTGAAATAATAATGATTTTTCTCACAGAGGTAATTTCCACAGCAATCAATTACATTACTCATTCTGTAGTTTATGTGTAGGGTGTGTAGTTAAAATTGGAGCTGCATGCCATTTGAATAACAGGATGATATAGATGGTATATTTTGCCTGCACCAGTTTTGATGCTTAGAAAAAAATTAAACTAATCAGCTGTGGCCTTCATACTCAATCAGGAAAAAGTTAGATTTTGTAGGCTTCATACTCTAATATTTGTATGACAATCAGAACCACATTTAAAACAGAAACAGAAGATGGGCAATTTGGAAAAGAGTCCTATAATAATATAAAATAATTTGGAAAAAATGACAAGTGGACATTATATCTTAGAAGCACTGTTTTGTGCAATGAATATTAACATTTTGGAACCATGGAAATCATACTCTACCTCCTTTAATCTAAAGGTGGACTGGTGGACTAAATTTTTGAAGGTTTTGAAGGCAGATTAGGAAGTTATAGTTCATAATTTTTATGAAATAGTATTGATTGTATTGAAATCAGATGTTGCTCAGTTTTCTGTTTGTATTAATATTTGCAAATATAATATTTATTATTCAAAGGGCTTGCATGACTTTCAATACCTGTGGTATTTTAAAGTGCCTGAGAAGATGCTACTATGTTTACAAAGGTTTAAAATTAATTATTAATAATAATAACAATGAAAGTAATGGTATGTCTGAAGAAGTCATAACGGAAGTTACTCTGAGCAAACCCTGTGCTAAGCAAGAATCCAATTGCTCTTCATGACTGAATCTGTGCAGCTCAGTGTTGCAGAGCTCAGAACTGTTGCATTGCCTTTTCACCACTGTGCTCACCAGTGCTTCCTTTTGTGTGGCTGTCACAACCCATTGCTAGAGGCCACAATGTTTATTATAAATTCTTGTATACAGCAGTGGTCTCTCTCTACACAGCTTTGGAAACAGAGCCTGCACCCTTCTCTTCTTATATTTACTACTCTACCAGAGTGAGAGTATCTTCTCTAGACCCAGCCTTTGTGTTGATAGCCAGAACCAGCGGGTGGTCCAGCAAGACTTTCTGAAATAAAACCTCAAATCATTGTAGCAAATATTTTCCATTACTTGCAGGGAGCTGATGTGCTTCTCAAAGTCAGGGAAGTTAAGTACAGAATATTTGATTTAAACAATTGCAGCATATATAGTGGGTTTTTTTCATTACAGTATAATTGCAGTTACTTTATACATTTATATTTTTCAGGTCTTGAATTATTGAAGTTATTTGCCCATTTATTTTGTATTTTCCCCCAAATGCCACTGTAACTGCCCATGGGATAGTACTATGAAGTGCACAAACTTACCTACTTTAATAGCTTTCTTCAGTAAGGAGGTCAATAGAAATAGCACACAGTGACCCATAATTGAATGCAAGAGGTTTACTGAAACTGATTAAACTTTCAGAGTCACGCACAGGCAGCTACACTCATACATCTCAACCAGGCTGTAAGTGCACATCTTCCCTCACACTGACTTGCAGATTTGAGAGTCATGTCCTAGGTCAAAGAATATACTCATGATAGAGGAACCTGAAAGTGCCTCGATGAATAATATTAACTACAATTAATAAAATACTTTGCACAAGGGACGGCTGATGGTGTTGCCAGTCTTTCAAAATATGTTGTGGTTGATAACAACTGCTTAGGTCTGCAAATCTTCTCTTCTTCATCATTTAAAATAATAGTTTAACTTAATTTAAAATGCAAGTCAAACACAAAACATAAAGCCAGATCCCAGACTCTTGCAAAGTATTATAAATTGGGTGACTTTACCACTTATTAGGCAGCATTCAACTTTTATATAAATACACAAATGAATGAAAAAAGAAACTTTGAGTTTCTTTTACAGTGAATTTTTTTTTTTTTTTTTTTTTTTTTTTGGCAGAGAAAGCATAAAAACCAGAATTTAAGTAACTGTAAATATCTGCTTCAGGGTCAAATGAGACATTCTTGAAACTTTATTCTCTGAATCTTCTGATTGTGGTGGGACACTAAGGCAAAAAAGTAAGATGCAGACATCCGGATGTAAATTAACATAATTCATCCAAACAATTACCCACAGCTTATGAGATAAGTCTATATACTATCTATATAGTATAATCTATATACTCCTTTATTGTCAGATGTATGTAGGAGGCTGGACTCAGAAAGAAGTTGAGCTCCAAGTCTCTTCCCTTCTTTTTCTATTTATATACTTAGACAGTCATAAACTTTTCTTTAGTTCATTCTTTACCTTTATTTCCTCCCTGAAGTATACAACAGGGAAGCCTTGAAGATATAAACAGCTTATCAGTTTAAAAGGTAAAAAACCCCTTCATTATGCTAGACTCCCATTAGACTATGTCTTAATCAACAGAAGGTAAAAAGTTTATAAATATTCTAAATATTTTTGCATTCATACAGTACACTATAAATGGTATGTTAACATAATATTAAGAATAGTTACTCTATCTCTACAGTTTAAGCAAACATTCTGGAAGAATAAACTTTCTTTTTCCAGAAAACCCAAACTGTATCTTATATCAAAATGTCTCATAAGAGAAGAATTATGCAAAGAGGATACAAAAAGTTAAGAGAGATTTGTATAATCATTTATATAAAAGTTTTCTATGTTTTGCAACTTCTTATGGACTTGCAGTTTATCTTTGAACTTATGTGTAACTAACTGGGCACATTGAATGAAATTCTTCTATAAGTACATGAAAAAGAATAACTTTCTCTGTTGACTACATGAACAAAATTGCCTTCAGGTCTGAATAATCTGAGAGATTAGTAGTTTATTAACTAACCTTTATTTCTAATCCATAAAACTACATTTCTGAATTGTAGTGTATCTTCTAATTTCATGCATATATTATCACAAAGAAAGTTCACACAGATAAGCAATAATAACAGTTGAAATGAGACTACTCATCAGAAGCAATAGAAACTGATAGGTGGGCTGTTCTTAAACTGACTTTTTCTCCTGTAAAAAGAAAAAAATACAAAAAATAAATTACACTGCAGCTAAAGGGTCTGCCTAAAGTCTCTTTACATGTATATGCCTACACTTACATAGAAAATATTTATTTTGATATGTTAACTAAATATCTAAGTCTATATATACTATGTTATATAGTATAATATTTATGTTTTATTACATTTATTTAACCAAATATATATTATGTTGACATCGATATTTAGTGGTCACATATGTTTGCTGTATTCATGTTGAAAAGTACTTACACATAACTTTATGGTAAATCTCCTGTAAGCAATGCCTTGTGCATGTAATATGAGAGATTCTTTTATTTATGAAACTTAAAATGTCAAGTGCTTGCTTTTTGCTTAACCTTACTGAGTTAACCAGTACATACATTAGGAAAAAAATATGAAATCTTCCAAACCTTCTTTCATTGAGATCTTGCTGTGCCAACAGACTCCATTGAGTTACACTCAGAATATAGAATAAATAGAACTCATACCCTAGCTACAGAGTTGTAGGTAGGTTTTGTTCCCATTCTCTGCTTTACTGAAAGCATCAGAATGAGTTGTCAGTAAATGCAGATGTTCCAAGATCTTCCAGCACCTCTATGGATAATCAGTGATCTGTAAAGTTAACATATAAATTTTCATAGCTGGGTTTTTTTCATATTGCTTTGAGCAATAGCTACAGATTTAAGAACATTAAAATACCAGTAACATAATTGTTACTGGCTACTTATAGGTTCAGAACTTTTGTTTCCAGCAGCATTTATAAGGGGCTCAGTTTTTTAAGGATTCTGAACCTCTAGTCTCAGCTTCAAAGGGGTTCTGTATTATATCAGTCGTGACAGAACCAGAATAAAAGGTCCATTATTATTATCCAGGATAAAATCATCTACTTTTTTCTTTTCCTGGTAAGTAGCATATAATATTTTCAAAGATAACTTATTTTTCACTCTGACCTGTACTCTTTATGCCTTTACTCTTTGATTCTCTCTCCTCATGTCACAGGCAGGGAGTGAGCAAGGGGCTGAGTGGTACTTAGTTGCCAGCTGTTGTTAAAACATGATATTCCAATAACCCTTTCAGTAATAGCTGAATTTTTATTCTGACCTTACCTACAACTGGCAATTAAAGGCAGACACAGAACTTGAAATACATATAGTTAGGTTTGAATCAAATAGATATAATATAAAAATATTTGAGTCAAGTGTACTGTGATTTTTACAAAAATTAGGAGCAGGACTTTTGAGGATCTTGTTTCATAATCTTTAGTAATTTAATCCTATTACTCATGCAACAATACAAGACAAAACAATACTGGGAAAAAGGAATTCAAGTGTTTGATACTTAAGAGAGTGGTCTAAATCCTGGCTTTTACAGAGTTTTTCATAATTTCTGTCTTTAGTTTAATCTCTGGATCTCCTTGTGGAGAGAGTTCAAGGTTGTGTTTCAGGGCAACATAGTTCTGAAACACTTCCTAGAGGAATCTCTCTGGGTGGAAACAGGCTGCAGAGTGATTACATGCTACAGGGCATTGTCTTTAGAGAAATTAGAGCCTAAGAATATCCTTGTGCATATTTTCTAACCGTTCATTTCTTTCCAACATTTGAAAATAGACAATGACTTTTGTCGTTGTCTATTGTTTTGTCAAAACATTTGTATAACATGTAAAGCATGGTGTGATTTTTCCAATGCTAGTTTAATACTTTTACTTTCAATGAATGGATTCATACATGTTAAGTAGCCTCACTAAAGGGAAGAAACTTCTTTGGAGTAGTAGGATCTGTTACTGGCCAAAACTCAATTTCTTAAGCTTGAGGAGCTTCATCATTTTTCACAGAAACCTTGGTCAAGGAAACACATTATAATTAAAATAATTTTTATTTTCATAAGAAAATATTTGAATCCTTTGCTCTTCCCCCCTGCAGTCAGATCACTTACAGAAAACAAGTTTTCTGTTTTTCCTCAGGACTTTATGCCTTATTCTCCATCTGATGATAGAATTCTCTATTTGAAGAATCATAATAATTTCCCCCTATAGATAACTGTGATGTCACAAATTCAGCATTATGATTTTCAAGTGGGAAACAAATAGAAACAGTGGATCAACTGCAAAGGAACAAGGATCCTATATTCTTGTATAAGTTTTAGAAACAAAACTGAAACAAATGAGAAGCTTCAAAAATACATAGTTAAAGTTTGTCAAAACATTTCATGAAACATCAATATATCTTAATAAAGATGATTTTTTTTTTAAAGTATGATGAATTATACTTTGGATCCTTACATTCCTATGAAATGGATTGCAAAAATGGTATTGTGCAAGATTTCTTAAAGTCTAAAACAAATATTTTCCTAAAGATGAAAGGACTCTCTTTTGAGTGCCCTTTGGAATACAGGAATCTCTTTTTACTGCACTAAATTAGCCCAGTAGGGGAGTATTATATAGGCTCACTACACACTGACTAAGAGCCAAGGATAGGAGCTGTTTTGTTGGGCCTTGTATAAACTTGGGTCTTCTTGTGACTTCTTCATACCTGTCACACATAAGTGGTTTGGACACTGTGGTCTTTTACTAGAAATGTCAAACTTCATGCTTACTGGGTTATATAAACACAGAAACAATCCCCTTGTAGATGTGTGGCACAATGATCAAAGTGATTCATTTTATATGACTTACGTGTTTCAAGCCAATCTTTCCACACGGCACAGTTCTAACCTGTAGCCATCTCTTTTTCATGATGTAGTGTTCCTTTCAGTAGTGACAGCTAAATGGAGCATCCTGCTGTTCTTGGAAACAAACCCAATGGGTTTCTGGTTAACATGAAACATTTTATGATCACATAACATGACGCATGTATATTTAGCCTCTAAATTTCCGGGTTAGAAAAATGTTTGATATTCTACATTTTTGCACATACTTCTTTCCTTTTTGTTTACTGAAGGTACAAAATAATCCTCAACAGTTATTTACAATATTTTCCATATAAGGAAAATATAGCATAGTGCTAAAGAAGATGTTGATTGTCCTTGCAACAAGATCTTTGTTCACATGGAAGGCATGTATTAACATTTCCACAGTCTTTCACCATCCGTATGATTACATTCCACACTCCGCAATGTCAGGCAGTTATTACTCATTTTCTTTAAGCTTGAAGTTGTAAGGGAAAAATGCTATTTTAATATTTTATATTATTGTTTATTTTTAATATAAAAATATTTATATTAGAAAGAAGTAATTTAAAAGCATGAGGGATTCAAATCTGTTCCTGTAGTAGGTCATTCATTTCATGAGTTAGTGTTTAAACCCTTGTGCAGTCACATGACTGGTAGCTGTTTCACTGTTTTGAGAGAAATTTGTGCTACCCTTTTGTTAACAAAACAGAATGATGATCATAACATGATGGTACGTAACTTAAACTTCAGATCCATCCAACCAGCAGTTTCTAGCTAATATGATATCACCCTCTTTACCTTTTCCCTCTGCCTTATGCTACTTCTAGTCTTTATCAAGCCTTTCCCTAAGTGGTTTTAACATATAAAATAGCCAGAACACAGAGATATAGTTGTATATAAATATATATTTTACCAACCTTGTGTGACAAATCACAGCTCATCATAGGATTTTATAAGTTCCAGAGACAATCCAAAGCAAGTGAAAAAGAATGTGTAAGAGGAAAGAGAAAGCAAATTAGGGAGAAATTGTTTTATTTTGTCCTGCTGTGAAACTGCAGACTTATGCAGCATTTTGCCTAGGTTTTGAATTTCAAGGTAGAAGAAACCGAAAGCAATTTATATTTTCTTTTTCCTCTTCATCTTTTTTTTTTTTAAATCTAAAACTTATGTGGGATTTATAAAGTCCTGTTGCATGAGTAGTTGTTCAGATTTCTAGAAGGCATTTAGTTCAGGGTTTATTTTTGACCCTTTTTTATTTGATATTGACAAAAATAATGAGGGTGTTATTTGCCTGATCATAGATATCAGAGAGCACAGTCCTTAAGGATGATCTGTATGGGACTGTGAAGATCTGTTAACAAAACAAACCAATTGCTCTGTCTTGTTTGTCATTTGTCATTCACCGCTGTCCTGAAGCCTTCAGTCAATTTTTCAAAGAGCAAAAATGCCATGTCACAAAAAAATGCCATTACAAGTCTCAGGGCTTTGCAAGACTGAGTCTTTACTGAGGCACCCAAAAGCTGGATTCTTTCTGGCTACACTGATTGAACAATGATGCCTGTCAAATACATTTATACAAATCAAAGCCTATTTGTGAACAGAAATAAATAATTCAGTAACTGGAATAAATAATTCAACCAATCCCAACTGAGTGAAATACAGCCCGTTCTTTAGAAGCAGTCCCACCACATCAGTACTCGGGCACTGACTGAATCAATGTGAGCAGCTTTTCTTGGTGTTGCTCCTGAGCTATCTGATCTGCTGCAGGAAGAAGGTTTGAAATCTTTAAGACAGTTAACAACTTTCATGAGAATCATGATACAGTTTATCTAAAATGTTGCTATTAATATTAATTGCATAGCTATGGAGGCCAACAAAAGTTCTACTCTCCATTTCAATGGTGCAACACCCTAACCTTAGTAGGGCTTTGCAGTGAGGGCAGAATTTTGTCTCTTTTGACTAAAATTGTTTCCCATTGACAAGCTCCTATGAGCGTGCCACTCCCCACACTGTCTGCTCCCAGCTGGGGTGTGAGTGTGAAATATTAGATTTAGAAGGTGACAAGATTTGCTCTGTTTCCAAAGCAGTCTTTGGTGAGACATTTGGTGCTTTGGTTATCCATTCCATACTTTACCATAATGAATGCTTGTGAAATTAAAAATAGGACCCAAATAGGACGAAAAAAAAGAAAAAAAGAAAAATTAAAGAATACCTTGAGCCCAGTACTTTATAGAAGTATCAAAATATAAACAGTATGGATTAGGTTAAAAATCTGCACAATTCTGAAAGAAAAATGTCATATATAATAAGTTCTGCTTGAGCATCTGGAAAAGCAATATGGATCAGGGTCACTGCATACATTGCAATTTCCTTTTCAGCCCCTATGTTCCTGGAGCTGTGGGTGTTGTGGCTCTCTGAATCCTCACCTCAACCCTAATACCAGTTTTGTGCTGGGCATGAGGTCCCCACCACAGTGGTTGGTCCAGCTTAAATATGCCTGGAAAGAGCAATGTGGGTCAGTGCCACACTCCTCCTAGCAAGCCTTTTGCAGCCCCACTGTGCCTGGAGCTGTAGGCTTTGTAGTTTTCCAGACCCTAACCCTACTAATGGCCTGGGGCTGAAGATGAGGACGAGTGGCATAGGTTTAAAAAGTGTGGAAGGAGCAATATTGGTGCAGTGCTGTAGTCCCCTTGGCATGCCTTATCCAGTCCCAGTGTCCCTAGAGCTTTGTAGTTGCCTGAACCCTAATTCTGACCTGAAAACAAATGAATGCTCAAATCTGAGATGAGAGCCAAACATTCCAAATGGAGCATGGCATCAGCATTGCTCCTTCCACATCTTTCTGATCTGGACTACCCATGGTGCTGGTGACCTCAGGCTCAGATTCTGCTGTTCATTTTTTTTAGTGTTGTGGTAAGAGATCTCTCGGAATCCTTTTGTCTTTACAGATGTGGAATACTGTCAGCAGCTATGTACAGGTGTAGTGGTTCAATAGTGTATTTTCTTTTTTTTTTTAATCTTTTTCTCATAAGGTCTATCTTGAAACTGTTAATGAGCTGCTGTGGGAGTCTAAATCAGGATAACAAGGTGCACCAAGGGAATACTTGTGTCAGGTCTACAGGGAACACAAAGAATAACATGGAACAAGGGTTTAGTCATTCAAAGACCCAGGTTTCACCCTGTTTCTCCTCATTCTACCTTAGCCAACACCACCTCCTTTCTACATGAATGTTACTCCAGGGTAATAGTGAAAGAAGAGCCCATTTAACAAATTTAGGATGGTTTAAAAAAAGATTGAATTGCTGCAAGAATTATCAATGCCTGTGTAGACATACACAATATCCCTTGCATTTCTCTTCATGTAACAGCTAAAAATTTACATTTGTTTTAACCTTCTTCAAAACTGATCTCTGTTTTCAGGTTTTTAAGATGCTTGTTATCAAATGACAGTTTTGGTGTTATATTTATTATTAATTTAATATTATAAAATTATCAGATCTAAGAGGTGGATAAATAAAATATAAAAACCTTGCAGATATAAACATAAGAGATATATGTTTAATATGGGAGACAAATACATTTGATTTGGAAAAATAATCTGTTCTAGGATTATCCTCTTTTACTGGCAGTTGATTTTTATGATTTACTTTTCAGATTATTTGCTCTGCTTTTGAGCTAGTTTAAATGCTGATATAAATTCACCTAAAGCAGCTATCATAATGTTGACATTAAAAAAGCTGATTGATAAGGGTAATATGATAAGGGTGAAATTTTTCTACCAACGGTGATTAATAGCTCTAGCCAACATTTTAGTCACAAGGGTGAGATGGAGAGCTAAGCAGAAATGCTTTGAATGACCCATTCAATTAAAAAAAACCCAACCTGAAGACAAAAAAATACATAAAATTATGTACATGACCTCAGTGATATTTTTTTTATTATTATTTTTGTATTTAACTGGATATGTTGGATCAGTTTCATTTCATTGCTGCATAGTCCTAAACCATGACAGGGATGACTAAAGTTCCTGTTTTAATGTTTGTCTTTTTATTTCTCACCAGCCAAATCTATTCAAATTGGCAATCTTTTCTTTCTGAGTCCAATCCCTGTCTTTATCTCAACCTATTCATTGCTGATTTTTTTCCTGTTTTCTTTCCCTTTCTGCTGAATGGAGGGGAGTGAGTGAGTGACTGGGTGGGAATCTGGCTGTCAGATTCCAATCACTGCTGGCCCAACAAGACCATTTCAATTGTAAACTAAGACTGTAAAATCTGATGCACATATAAAATATATTCACTGCCCTTAGAAGTTTGAAATCTGAAAGAGGAAAATCAGTTTTAAAAAGGACACTAGAACATCAGGGAGTATATTCTCAATTTCCTGATCATGAGCAACAGAGTCTAATTCTGTATAAAATTAAAATATAAGTTTAAGATATTCAGCTTCTTTAGAGCATCAAAATTAATAGTTACTTTTATAGGCAGTAATCATTTTGTGTCTTTTTTCACTGCTTATTTTTTATTCCTACAACACACGAAAGATATGTTTTGTTAAATCTAATTTTAATCTGTTACTATACAGATTTATATACATAAGCACTCCAATTTAGGAGTATGAACTTCGCCCTCATGGGAAAGTAAGAGGTTTTTATCTAAAGGGACATACTTGGGTTATCAATGAAAAAAAAGATATATTTTAGAAAGTGAAGACCTGGGTGCAAGTCATATGTATGTATATATATGTGTGTATATATATGTATGTATATATATATATGCATATATATATAAAGTATTTTCTCTGATTTATAGACTAATTTATTCACTCTCTGTGAGTGTGGTTTTCAAAGATACTCTGTGGGGACCTCTACTGTGTTTTTCTGGGTGAAAACTGGTAAGTGTGTCAATTCTTTTTCATTTTAATTTCAGAGTTAATTAGGAAGTATTAAGTATGGAGGAGGGCAGGGGGTAAAGAATTTTATGAGACATATGCCAAACAGTTCTACAGCTACTCTAATTAGATTTAACTTCCAAAGGCATATAGAAAAGAGCCATCAGAGGGAGGTTATTAGAAGAACCATGCTAAACAATTTAACAGTAATTTGGAAGCTGAAGAAATGAAATGCATATTCCAGTGGGATTTATTTAAAAAAATAACAGGACTATGTCTTGACCAATTTTATTTCTAAAGAAAAGTTGACCAAATGCTTGTTAAGAGTGAGTAGAGGTTACTTATTTTACTTTTAGGAGACAAAATCTAGGCAACTCAGAAATGCTTAATGTCTAGTAATGGGTGTATTTTCCTAATTCCAAGCTGTTTTGGACAAAATGTCTTGGAAATTAAAACCTGGGTGGCACTGCAAAGAGTAATCTGAAAAGGATAACTTAACCCAAACCCAAAAGTGTCTTGAAGAGTGCAGAGACTCAGCTAGACTTGACCACTAACAGGACTTGGTCCAATATATTCGATCTGTTTTTCAGAAGTACTGTATGAGGCACCTGCCAATTTAGTCTCCAGTTATTGCAACATTATGAATGGTAGGGGCTTGATGAAGATTGACAGAAGTATTATTTTTTTCCAAATGCAACCAAAGGGATGCAGTTTTATGGTATGTTTATCAAAAAACAAGATAATTTTGAGATACCACCTGTCCTGGCAGCAGGGAGACAGGGAAGAGAACAGCTGCTTTGAGCTACTGCCAGCTGTCTCTTCATTTAAATGTTCAGATCCAGAGTCAAATGACTGTAGAGCCCTAATGGATTTAGCAGAGTAGCATGCTTAGGACAGATTGCTCCCACGATAACTCTTGACTCACCTTAAGACTTTCTGTTAATAATCACTTCATGGGCCATAATAGTTGAAAGAATTGATACCTTGTTAGACTCTGAACATCCTATGGAACTGGTATGGCAGACACAATTACACATGGAGCTATAACTGAGACAGTAAGACAAAAGACTTGACTCAATTTGGCACAGCCATGACCAAAGAAAATCAAGGTAAGGCAAGGCAAAGGAAGACATGTATGAAAACTGTATGAAAGATGGGAGAGGGTAAGGTTGAATTATCAAAATTCCTCCAGAAGTAAATTTAGATAGCTACATCAATTCCAGCTATTTTTTTTAGACTATGCCTGTGTTGTGGTTTCATTCTACAAGCAACTTCATAGGACATAACATTCACTTATTTAACCCAGTCATGTCATAGTGACTTCTAAGACATCAAGGTCTATAAATAATAGCAAAGAAAAAATAATGAAAAAAATGCAAAATATCTTAAATTTTATATTATTAGTCCTGATATCCCTTTATTTTCTCATGTGATGGGTAAAGCATAAAGAACAGTGTGTCAAAACTATATGAAATTATCAAAGACCAATCTGATATGAGACTCTGGCAGGTACTTATGAGACAGCTAAAACAGAGGTATAACCCCTCAGCTATCAAAAAACCCTTTTCTGACATATTTTTTGACGATTTTTGAGCTTCTTTATGTTTTTAATTAGTACCAAAGATTTTTATATCTTGTATGAAAATATACTAATTAAGCCTCCTGCTTAATCTTTTACTAATCTACTTCAGTTCTCTAGAAAAGCTAGGCAATAAACCTGTGGAGTTCTTTTAAATACCATATGTGACTTTAGAAACCCAAATCTTATTGTTTTTCAGTTTTCTCTTTGCCAAGAAGAGTTAGACTCTTTTAATTAGTCCTCACACAGCAATATTTTAACTTATTTTGTCTTTTTTTGGTCTCCTTTCTTTCTATTTGTATTCTATTTCAAAGATAGAAGGATGGGACCTGCACACAGTATTAGAGGCAGTGAAAGAATAAAGGGTTTCCACATAATGGAATAATGGTATAATGAAATATTCTAGTTTGGTCTTTATTTGTTTCTTAATAATTTGTGATGTCCAGTTTAACCATTTGAGCAATGAAGTTCATTTAGCTAATTCAATTCAATTTCAGAAATAAATCTGCCTTGATTCCAGGATCTTTGGACCTACCACAATTTTTAGATAACCAGAATTTCCTTTCCTATGTGAACAACAGATATTGCATTTTATTTGGTATTTTACTGCCCTTTCCCTTTTCTCTGGATCCTTCACTAAACTCAAAGTTCAAATAAAAATACAAATAAACAACTTCTATTTATACAGGACTTGCGTTTTTGTATTCTTCTTAAATTCTTCATTGGTTTTCACTCTTCAGTAGGTCAGCCTAAAGGAAACCTTTTGTATCTCTCCAACAGTGCTCCTTTTGAGTCTTTGTAGTCTATGTCCTACACCTGTAGTGGGTTTCCTGCTGTCAGCTGTACTCCATTTTCTCTCACTAATGAACATGTCTGTGTGTTCACCACAGAGCAATCTCTCAGGGCATACTCTGAGCATTTGCCCTTCCTGAGTTCAAAAAGTCAGAAGATTGATATCAGCTGTGCTCTCATTGATCAACAGCTATATGGTCCAATCTAAAACGAAAATTTGGGTGGCAGGTTTACAGTTTATATTCATGCTTCCAACTCAGGTTTCCCCTGACCTGATGGATCATTTAAGCATTATGTGGTAGATCAAATAGAACTTTCTGTAGAGTCTGCATAGTGTAACTCAAGATAGTTCTTTCTGGAATTCTGCAAGAAAAAAAAATATCAGAACTACAAACACGAAATTATTAGTTCTGCCTTGCTGACTTGAGAGTTGTGAAGATCATTATGATTCTGCTAAAACTGTTCTCTCTCAAGCTGCCATTTCTTAGAAGTATCTGTTGTGTTGCAGTATAGGTAAAATTTTACATTCATAGCAGAGTTTGAAAAGTTTATTCTTTGTGCACAAGTCAATTTCTCATTTTTCTAAGAGAACCAGGAAAACACTGCTGTGCTCACCTTTAGTAGATATACCATTGCATGGGAACGAAGAACAGTTTCACTTATGTTTGTCTTAGGTTTGACCATTGTTATACCCAAATGTCAAAGAGTGGAACACTATTTTCTGTCAGCAGCATCTCTCTCCTTGGCAAATTCCTGAGAATTATTGGCAGCTTTGGAGTAGCCTCTAGGTCTGTCATGTAGCTACCCTTGTCCTTGTGACACTGTTTTATAGTGATTCAGTTTGTTTCTGAATAATGCCTGCAATTTTTATGTAATTAAACTGCTACACAAATCACTTGTGGGATCTCTAAACCAATCTCTTAATGGAAATATGTAGTACTTATTCACTATTGACATTCTCCCTACTATTACTTGTTATAATAAATAAGAATTACAACACAAATTATTACTTTGCCAGGCTGGAAATATTCCAGCCTTTACATTGATTTAGTCCTTTGTCGGTATTCCTGGTTTCTACTTAATGTTATACAGATTTTTCAGACTGTTGCACTCAAGTTTAAGCCAAGAGAGTTTTATCTATTACCAGTTAATCTATGCAATTACAACCCCATGTAACTTGCTTAAAGTTGTCTTATCAGATGACTCTGTGTAACTGGTTACTCTGTGTAACAGTTTACTTTATACCCAGCATCAATTTATTCTGGGAAATTAACCATTGAAAAGATAATGGCAAAAACTTTGCAGCCCAGATTAAAAACAGAATCATCACTGTTGATAAATATATAGGACTTAATTTTGCACCATTAAGCCCAATTATAATTATATAATTATACTTCCTTGAGTTTACATAGACCAATATATTTATAAAGCAAAATATAGATTTACTAAATAATATAGTCTTACACAAAGATTTCCTGACAAATTCAGAGGTCTAGAAACCACAAGCCTAAGATAACTTCAAGCACTACCTTCTAGTGCTCCCAACAGGTTGATTTGAAACTTTATTCTTTTAGGAAATAAATTCTGAAGTAATAAGAACATTTTCTGAGAAATATTGAGATATATATTTTTAATAAATATTTCTCTGTGAGAATAGAAAGAACCCCTTTTGCAGCTTCAAATAATTCATCTCATCAAAATTCTTACTGATGCCATGGAGAATTAGGTACTTTATTTCTTTAGGCATCATAGCAAACAACTCTTGCCAATTATACACCTAAAAACCTGCAAAGTAGGTGATTCAGATTCTAAAGGGTTTTGAATCCAAATATTTTAAGTATTAAGAAAAAAAATCTTTATTTAAAGTTTTGACATATTAATAAATTATTTTTAACATTGAAAGTGCTGTTGAAGTTACATCTTATTGAAACACAGGCTATTTATTTGCATTAGTAAAATGTTTCTGTAAATAAAGAATATACAGTTTTCTAGCATTATTGTCTTTTATATTAAGCTTCTTAGAAACAATGTATAAAAAGGCATAAAAAGCATTGTAAAAACCTTTATTTTTTATTAAAAGAATGAGGATAACAATCTTGTAAGACCTCAAGTGTAATGTTTAAGTTGTAATGTTAAAAGTATATATATTTATGTTATTTGAATTTGTGTTTAGTTTGAATGGCTTATAGAAGCAAAAAAAATTAAGGATGTCAGAAAAAATGTATAAAATGCTTACAATTTTTTGACAGATTATTGAAATAGTCATGCAAAAACAAAGTAAGATTATCAAATAACAGATAAAGCATAAAGACTATATCAGATAGAATACATCATAGAATCATAGAATCATTTGGGTTGGAAGGGATGTTTATGATCATCTAATTTCCACCCCACTGCCACAGGTAGGATCACCTTCCACTATACCAGGTTGCTCAGATCTCCCACCCACCTGACCTTGAATGCATGAATACATCTTGAACACTTGAATACATCCTGCCTAATGCTTACAAACATTTAGCTGAGGTGTTATTTGGGCACATGTAAAATTTCGCTATTTCCATGAGACATATGATACACAATATTTGCTTCCTACTAAGGGGCTGAGTTTATGATGATAAATGCCAATATCTTTAAAGTCATTAAGTTTTCATGATATGCAACTGATTTTCATAATAAAACATTTTTTCGTTTGTTTTTGGTTTTGTGGGATTGTTTGTTTGTTTGTTTGTTTGTTATTTGGAGAGCAATCAATCACTTTTTAATAAGTAATCAAAAGTATTGGAGAAAAAGAAAATTAATCTTAATTGTCATATCAATTGGTCACCAGTGGCCTATAGAGTCTATTTTAGAACATTAAAATTTAGGTGTCTCAAACTCAGCTTCTCAGAACAAAATTTAAAAGTTGCCTTTTGCAATGGATCAGTGGTTGTAGATCAATGCATTCTTCAGTAAATCAATTGCTGCATTGATTTGTGTGGCAAAGCGTAACCCTAAAGTATTTAAAAATCAACCACTTAATGTCAGGATCCAATGTCAATGAATTATTAAGGGTCAAATGCTGACTTTGATCTCACTTGAATTATTGTTATCTCTTCATCCTATTGAAGCTTCTTTCCTTCACCAGTCCCACTCCATTCTACAAGAGAGATCTGCATGTCTGTGTTGCTGTGGCATCTGAGTCCTGTCTTAGTTTGAAAGACAGGTGTCTGCTAGGGAGGGCAAGGTCACCCTTGGAATGGAGAATTTAAACCCCCTCCCTCCAAACTATTATAATTTTAAAAATTAAGTGGGCTCTCAGGAAAAGATATGGGGATAGGAATAACAATTCTTTATTAGAGTGTATAACAAGGCAAACAAACAACAACAACTACAGCATTAACAACAAAACAGAACCAGGAACCTCAAGGGGCTTTGTTTCACAAAGCCTGGGGTGGTCTGATCTTGGTGCCCCTGCAGGACTCTGAGAGCACCAAGGTGGAACGGTGGAGAATCCCAGGCTGGTGGATGAGATAGACCAGAAGCTCCACAGTGGTAGCTGGAAGGGCAGGGATAGCTGGTCCTGGCAGGGCAGGGGAGTGTGGGGCCACAGAGCAGCAAAAACAGCAGGGCTGAGAAGAGTTGGTGGCAGGACAGGACTGGCCCAGCTCCAGCAGGGCAGGAGGAGGAGCTCAGAATTCCTGGGCACATGAGCAGATGGTGGTAGATTTCCCAGGACTGGACCTGGTGGTGACAGTGAACTCCTCCTGCAGCAAGCAACAGCCTGGCTGTCCTCTTTCCTATGCCGAGAGCAAGAGAGCCAAGCTGCCCCCCAGCCCTGCCCTTTCCCTGCCCCAAAACTCAGGTTATCTTTCCCCTCCAAGAGAAACTCCCAGAGACCCAAAGGAGTGTAGCCAGGTGCTACAACTCCTCTCCTTTGGCCCCTTTGTTCTGCTTAAGTACCTGTAAGTACCCAGATAGTCAGTTTCCTAGTAATTTATGGGAGATAATTCTATAAGTAAATAAGAAACAAATCTAACCCCCAACAAGTCCCTAAGAAGATGCACTCCGGAGCTGTGAGCTGGATGACAAGCGTGAGCTTTTCTTCACCCACAAGCCTGTCATCCTCTCCCCCAGTGAAGCCTACACTGAGCAAGACAGCACTTTTCTGCTCATGGGCTTTAGATGTTAAAGCACTGAAAACAAACATTTTAGATAATAGCAGTTGCTTACCTGTCATATCTCCCGGACTATTCAGATACTACAACAAAATCCAGGATGACTCAGCTGGAGTTTTAAAAAGGTGTATAAGAATTTCACACATGCTTGCTGTTTGTTATTTGGTTAGGCTGCCTTACAGATAGTTCAGATTACTCTGTAAACACTGCAAAAACAAATGTCTAATTTTCAAAACATTCAGCAGAACGAAATTAGTATCTGCTTCGTTGGTTAGAGACAAAATTTGTATCCTTCCCCCATCCACCCACAAAGCCATGTCTGCAAGTGAACAATGTGCTTGACCCAGTTTATCAAATTCTTCCAAGATACGGAATTTCTCTGCTACATATGAGAACAGTTTTCAGTAGTGAGAGATCAGGTCATTATTATTTTTGAGGTTATGCTTGGTTGTGAAGACCAAAAGACTAACAGCATGTAACACTGTTTGAAAACACTGCTTACAGATGGCAACTCTTGCAAATTGCCATTTTATCAGTATGTAATACTTCAAGAGTTCTCAGCATTTAAATTTTTAAAAATAATTTTGCTGTGATTAATCAAACTGATCAAATGAAATTTCAGTTATAAAAAATATTTAGATTACACATCAAAAAGTGAAAACTGAATAAAATTAGTTCATAGACACGTGTTTGTGTAAGTATAATAAAACGACCTTAATATAGTATGAGGGAGGGAAGAAGGCAGAGGAAGAGAAAGAAAAAAATTGAGAAATTCTCTTTCAAACATTCCATAATTTCATGAAGATATATGGGTACCAAAAAGCAATCAATAGCCAAACAATTTTTCTTTCAAGTGACTGGGAACATAGTCTTTCCAATTTCTCTTTGCTTGTTAATGTGAAGAAAAAAGGTTCTGCTACACACTTTAACTGTGAAAAATGCCTTTTTTGTTGTTGTTGGTAGAGTACTTTTTATTTGAGAAAAAAAACCAATATGTTTTTCTGTTTCTAGCTCATCATTTCTATTTCTGACTTCAGATTTGATTTGCTAAGGAAGATTTGTGTATGTTGGATATGATTTTGCTATAGTTTGCTCATACATTTGATAAAAGAAAAGAAGAATTACATAGATGCTTACCAGAATATAAATGAAGCAGAAGAAAGAGTATATAGAATTTAAATGTGGGGATAAGAACCAACCTTTGTGTGCTCATACTCCCAGTAATCGCATTAGCACAGCTTGAATTTAGAAAGTGCTTTATGTAAAAATGTATAAAGGAGCACCTTTGTAATGCACTCACTAAGAATAAACAAAGTGAAGGACTGTAGAGAATTGCCATGGCATGCATTAGGTCAGGCTCTTCTCCCAAACAGGGATTTAGTATCTCTTTTCCAACCAGAAGCAATAAATACAGTTCAGTGTTCAATCAGACATCCATTCACTTACATCAGTGTTTTTCTTTGATTTTTCAGACTGTCACAGTTAGTACCTCTAGACTGGAAAATGGATATTGGGTAGCCAGTCTTTGCATTTTCATCATTTATATTATCTGTGTACTTCCCCAAAGTAAATGTACAAAGCATTTAAATACAATGTTTTTGAAATTGAAAGTCTAAAGAAAAAAAACAACCCCAAACCCCAAGACAAACCCAAAAAATCAAAATAACAAACCTGAAAACTAGCCAACTACAACAATTCTTAAATTTTATTATTCTCATTTCTATTTCCACAGCTGAGGTACTAAGATCACAGTCCAGAAAAGTATTTGAACACCTTTGACAATACTTCCCTCTACATAAAAAGAACCAGAAGTGAAAGCACATATTATTAGTCTGAAACTTTCACTCATTTTTTCATAGGATCAAAAATCCAAATATAAGATTTTTATTTTTTACTCCAGCAAGTAAATTTAATTGGTGATGACTGCTTCTCCTGAAAGTGAAGTCTTTACAGTGAACATAGGTCAGTTTTACCCTTCTCCAACTCACTTTTTGCTGAGTTCTCTGCAGTTCCAACCCCTGTAACATATGGCCTGGGACAGGCCATACCACAGAAATATGAGCTCCCTGTGTGTAGTAATTCTTCATCATTACAGAGAATGTACTGTAGTCTAGTCTTTCCAGTTTACTTTCTGTAACCTTATAGCTACTTTTAACTGTAGATGTATGTTTAAATCCATGTTTTTGCCCTAATTTACTGCTCAAAATCACAGAAGAATGTAGGGATTCATTCAGAATGAAGATTCAAGAAGAATCTTCAAGGATGCAGGAAGGAATCCCTGAAGATAAAGTAGTTTCTTCATACTAGGAACTCTACATTTGAGCAGAGACTCATCACAGTTTATAAACTTTTTGTTTTAGGACAGGAACAACTTGGAAAAGGGCAGTGGAAATCAAGAATTTTTATGGCATAGGCAGATGAGAGGCACTGGTACTGCCATGCAGTTCCTGAGCCAGGTACCAGCTATGGACCTCAGAGTACATTTGTTAACTGGCAATTTGGTCACTATCAGTACTTGTCTTAAAAATAATAATAAAAAAATGTTCTCCTGATGCACTGGTTCAGGTCTACTTCAGGTTTCAGTCCACTAAAGGAGTGGGGTAGAGTACAAAGGACAGGAGGTAACCTTACAATCAGAGCCACAGATGTCATTTGCCCATCTCATGTGTGAGACTGTTTTGCAAGTTCTCACTCAGTGTAAAACACACACTATCTGTGATTTAAACTAACCTGCTTTTGCATTGGAACACACTGATGGAGAAATACAACACACTTTATTTGATTCATATGGGAAGAAATTAAGTCAAACCCAGTGCCTGTGCTTTGTTCTTTAGGTACAAGAGTACCAAACTAAAGCCCAGAGCTCAAGTGGTCTCATTATCAAATATAAGTGACTTGGAATATCTGATTCTTTGCTCTTCTGAAATAGTTGTTCCAAATTTAATTGGAATCCAAGACACTGGGCTGCATGAGGAGGAATGTTGCTAGAGGTCAAGGAGATGATCCTTCTTCTCTTTTCAGTTCTGGTAAGGCCAAATGTGGGGAACTCTGTGTGTCCAGTTCTAGGCTTCAAACAATGGGAGACATGGAAATACTGGAGAGAACTCAAAGAAAGGCCGCTAAGATTATGAAAGGGCTGGAACATCTCCCATATGAAAAAAGGCTGAGAAAGATAGGACTCTTTAGCCTGGAGAAGGCTCAGGACTTATTACATCAATGTATACAAATATTGCAAGGGAGAATGCAAAGAAGCTGTAGGCATGCTCTTTTCAACAGTGCCAAGTCACAGGACCAGAGGCAATGGAAACGAACCGAAACACAGAAGGAACAGTCTGAGCATAAGGAAACACTTTTTTTTTTGTTGTGAGAGTTACTGAGAACTGACATAGGTTTCACCAGGATGGTTGTGGAATCTCCCTTCTCAGAGATATTGAGAAGTTCTCTGGCCATGGGCAGGGGTAACAGGCTGTAAGTGGCTCTGCTTGAGAAGTGGGACTGGGCCAGATGACCTCCAGAGGTCCTTGCCAACTTCAATCATCCTGTGATTCCGTGGTATAAGAATAAAATGTGTCTTTGCTGTGTCTGAGAAAACCCAGATATTCTTCAAAACTCAGTGTTAACTTACCAAATTTACTGCAGGCTCCTTCATTCTCTGTACTTCTGCCCATCAAACCCCTCATGTCTGCATGCAATATGCATATTGATAATTCAGTCTTAACTGTTATATCATTGTAATTTTGTCAGCTCAAAACTTTGCTTCAGGACTCTTTATCTTTTATGTCACAAAAGGTGAAAACCCCTTTATTGAATTTGACAAACCAGTGTCACCATATATAGAAGCACCTCTATAAAGAGGTTCAGGGAGTTGTGCATGTGTAGTGTAGAGAAGACTCTACAGGGAGACTTTTTAGCAGTCTTCCAGTACCTAAGGGGGCTAAAAGAAAAGGAAAGAGGGACTTTTTGTTAGGGCATATGGTGGTAGGAAGAGAGATAATGGTTTCAATCAGAATGAAGTCGGATTTAGATTAGATATTCAGGATAAATTCTTTATTGTGAGGATAGTGAGACTTGGAACAGGTTGCCCAGATAGGCTGTGCATGGTCTATCCTTGGCCAGGAAGGATGGGGCCTTGAGTAACCCAATCTAGCAGAGGGTGCCTCTGCTCATGCCGAGGGGTTGGAACTGGAGGATCTTTAGGGTCCCTTCCAACCCAAATCATTCTATGATTCTGTAAGAAATTGAGAAGGAAAGAATTCTATTAATAAGGAAATATATATACATAAAATGAACTTGTTAATATTGAGTTTTATAAGATTAAACAGTACTTATAAGTAGGTGAGGTTCATTGTAATAATCCTCATCCCAACCAAATCAAAACTGATGAAACAGTGAAGTCTCAAAGATAGTACTGACTTCAGTTTGGATTTTTAGGCATGACTGAAATCAGTTTAACTTAACTGATAACTCATTTAAAGAAAATCAGAAGAAGTTATATGAGATAAGTGAGAATATTCCACCACTAAAATATATCAAAATCAGCTCTTGTCACCAGTACCTCATTGGTACACACTGTGTTGTTAATGACATATCAGCTATGCACAAAGAATGACCCAACCAAAGGAAAAAAAAATATTTTGGAGAGGTTCAAATAAATATGTGATCTACACCTTAGATGATAGCAAATTTTACAAAATATTTTTGATAAAAATGTGTTCAAGGTTTTTGAAATGTAAGGAAAACAGAAAATAATGATTATGTTAAAATTATATAAAATTCCAATTTCTCTTTTTTAGCGTAACAATTATTCTGAATTCCCTGCAGACAGCCATACAAAAATCTTTACAAGGTGCTTAATAGTTTCATCTGTGAACAACTGTTCCACTATTTCTCAAAAAATTTCCAAAACCAGTCACTGGGCTGATCTATCATTCAGTTTTTCATTGGCTTGTTGGCCAGTTTGCCCAATTTGGCCCTCTAATATATTTTGCCTTCTACATTTTCACCTTTGCAATAAAACGGATATAGTCAACCAACTGTTGTCAGGGTTATAGACACGTTTTAAAATAATTTTAAATAAAAATGCATTCAGCATTTAATCTTTTTTGTTATCCTTCATTTTTCTGCTATGGATAAAGAAAATAAGCAATTCCTCTCTAATTTTTATACCTTATTTAAGACAGGGTTTTGGAGCTTCATTTTGCCTTCCCTCAAACAGTTCCAATATTGGAATAAAATCCTAAACTATTGCATGATATAAATCATCCCAACCCATTTTTGTTTTATTGAAAGAATGATATTCACTGATTTTTTACAATATAAGTTGTTAGCTTTTTAATGTTTTATGTGAAATAGAATATGCTTTTGGCTGGAGCTTAGAGAAAATTCAACATAAATTTCTTTGTATTTCAAACTCAATGGAATCATTATGTTCTCAGCATAAAAATACGAATTGAAGTGAAATAAATGTGGCAACTGGGAAACTGGTATAAAACAGCTATGAACTAAATGTTGCAAATTCCTTACCTTTCTCCACCACAGTCCATATTAATGGAAGAGTAACCCAACTTTTTAAAAGGTATCCTTATAAAGTTGTGGTGAGAAAGATCTCTAATTTTACATACTGGTTTGAACAACAGCTGTTCCAACCAGCCTCTTTAAGAAAATTCTCTGAAATTAGGAAAAACAAAAACACTAATGGAAAGATACAAGTTGACTGCTTTTAACTTGCTGATGTTTAAGTTTATATTGCCAGTAGTACCAAAATAGCCCAGGTGATGCACTAGAGATACACTGCGTTGAAAAAATATTAAGAAACTAAAAATATTTTTAAGCTGCCTACTAAACATATATATTTAAATACTCATGTTAATGCAAAACTAATGCTAATTTAAAAACACAATCAATGATTATGCTGATTTCTTTTACTGTGCTGAAACAAAATATTAATGTACACAGTGCATCATCAAAAAGGATAACAAACATTAAGTCAGAGAAAATTAATTCCCTACAGCATCTTAGAGAGGCTTGATTTTTTTTTTTAAACTGCATCTTTAGTGGTGAGATTATTGTCTGTATGACTTTTTCAAAGAATCAAAACATAATTCTCAGGTGTGCCGTGCATATTACATGTGACTCAAAGTAAATTAAAGAAGGATACTTTTATCATTTTCATTTTCTGTTAACCATACATACTGAACCTGTGATTGTTGCAGGGAAATGTGGTGGGTTTTTTTTCCCAATGATGTTTTGTGAATTGTAAAAGTAAGACATTATATTGGTTATATGTAATGTCTTTGAAATGCCTTTGTTGTGAAGCTATTTCAGCTTGATTTAGTTTTTAAATCTGGGATGAAAGCATAGTTTCTTGATCTAGCTATATCTGTTCCTTGAATTGGTGCCAGAGATGTCACTTCCAGGTGTATTTCTTTAGTTTGGCTAGTTTTACTATGCTATGATGCTTTGTCCAAGAGATATGGTAAAAAAACTGATGTTTTACAACAGTGTCTGGGTCAAAATAGAGCAAAAGTATACAAAATACTCTGCAATTTCTTTGAACACTTGGTCCTAAAAATACACATAAAAACTACATGAGCATCAGACCAAATATTACATTCAGACTAAAAAATAAAAGTCTTTCTGCTCTTATTCCTTTCCTAATTAGTTTCAGTCCCAAGGCAACCAATTAATTATATCCTTTGAAAATGAACTTTTCCCCTCCTAAATTCATTCGAGCTCTTCCTTTCCTCAGTCTTCAGGCTCTGGATTTTCCATTTCAAATTTTAAATCACTTGTAAATACTACAAATAAGAAAGTTCCTTATATTTTTAATACCCTGCTGTTAATTTCAAAAGCTTCAAAACAAACAGAAAAATAGTCTTTTAAGTTTTCCTTCAAAAAGGGCTCATTCTATCTAGTGAAATAAATGTAGATCTCTACCTCATAAAAAAGCAAATTACAGAGAAGTTTGAAGCTGAAATCAAAAAAGAGTGTTTTTTTCCTATGAAATTTTTATGTGCATGTTTTGCCTTAGTAAATAAGAGTGAAAAAAATAAAGCAGGCTTTGATACAGATTCACTTCTAGTCACTTAGTAATATTTCATCTTTTTTTATACCTCAGACATATATGAACAAAAAACCAAGGAATTGCATTTTAGTCAATTATATGCAATATATATGTGCCTGCATGCAATCTCCAATTTAATTATTTGCTATTTCTGTTTCTGAGGCATCACTACATTGAAGTCTGGAGGTGTAATATTTGACAGATAGCAATCAATTTCAACAGTCACATGCTCATTGCTTGATGTGTTACTCTTATAAGAACAAGGATAAAAATAAAACTGTCTGTAAAGCCAAGATTGCAGGAACAAAATTGCTATAGAACCCACCACTGCCAAAACAGTTTGGAATACAGTTTGTGGCTTGACAAAAGGCTGAAACATTTTTATGAATAAGAAAAAAATTGCAAAGCATGAAGACTTCAACACTGTAAAATCATAGAAACAGAATTGTTTGGGTTGGAAGGAACCCTAAATATCATCCGGTTCATAAATAATGATGTCTTTGTGCTGTACAATCTTAATATGCAGGAATAATTTTTGTATTTATAAATCAAAAGAGTATGTTTCATTAAAAAACCCAAACCAACCAACAAAAAAACCCAACTAAAACCAGAACCAAAACCAAAGCAAACCACAAAACACCAAAAAGCAAGAACAAAAAAACCCCAACAACCTCCCCCAAAAAAACAGCAAAAAAACCCAAACAAAAAATAACCAAACAAAAAACCCTAAAACCCAAACAAAACAAACCCCAAACCAACCAAATAAAAAAACCTCCCACCAATCCTGAACAACTAGGTGATGAAATGGCTAATAGCCAGACTAATAGAACAATTTAGGGTGACTGTACTATTGAAATTGTGAGATAAATAATGTAAATCTTTGCAGTTCAGATGTGGAAAATCCCATGAGCCTTTGTGTCTGATTTCGAGTACTCAGTTTGTCGTCATGAGCAAAACCATTTAA
Organism: Rhadina sibilatrix; assembly: GCA_013400275.1. Classification (NCBI taxonomy): domain Eukaryota; kingdom Metazoa; phylum Chordata; class Aves; order Passeriformes; family Phylloscopidae; genus Rhadina; species Rhadina sibilatrix. The sequence continues at coordinate 28,050 of VWYO01015651.1, forward strand.
TATCAGTTATCCAATCTCTAACCAGATCTGAATCCAAGAAAGAAATATGATTTCCTGCCTTACTTTCTCTCCTTCATATTTTTGTTTGTTTGTTTATAAATAAAAATCTCTAATTTAGAACTCAGTATAAGTCCTACCTTACAAAAGATTTGATACCACATTGATTTTGGACCATCTCCTATTAACTTGTAAATAGTTTTCATGCAGTTATTAAACTCTTTCACAACAAAAAATATGGCAACTCACCTTGACAGCAACTTCATCAGAAAAATAACTTTATTTTTCTGTCTTAAACATATATTCTTCACAGAGTGGTTATTATGGTTAAGATTCATTATCTAGTCATACTAACTGTGTGAAAATTACCCAAAATTCATAAATTGCACACAGATGAGATATTCAAGTCAGAATCAAAAGAGTTTTCAAATATTGAACTATATTTCTCCCTATTTCTATCTGAAATTGGATTGAAATTGACTGAACATGAAAAATATTGAGGTTTCAGTCTCTTTCTGACAGACAAAACCACATACATACGTTGTTTTAAAACTCCTCTTCAGAAAAGAAAAAATATTTTGAATTCTTTTCATTCCAATTCTATAGGGACTCTTGAAACATTTAGATAACTAATTTATGGTAACACTTTGGGAAATTCCTGATAGTTTTACTTGAAACTCTCAAAAAAAAGACAAAAACGTTTAGCCATAGAATATCCCTATAAATCTGATTTCCCACCGGTTGTAGCTCAAACTTCAATGATACATTATGAGAAATCTTATCATGTTCAAACAGACCAAAACCTGCATTATAGAAAAAAAAAATCCTTTTTTGATTTCCCTAATCTGCTATCAGTAAATAATATGCAAAATAAATAATATATAACTTTAGTAGCCTTCTGTTTCAATTTTTTGTTCTAACAGAGCTACTTTAGTAAAGTATGGGTTCATTTCAGCACGTCAGTGAGGATTTGGGTGTAGCAAAGTACTTGAGTTTGTTTTTATATACACATAAATAATTAGTCCCATTCAGTAGGGAATTAGTAGGAGGTAGTAACATCCAGTATGAAAAAAACATACAATCTACATTACAGTGTCTTTACCAGAGTCTTATTGAATTAAAGTGCAGCTGAATGTATGAAATATATGAACTCTCATGAAAATCATTAAAAATCAAGAATTTAATTACCACTTGATATAGGTAAAATTCCAAAGACTAATACCATTACTCAACAAGTTTAATTTGATACATCATGACCTGTTCAAAGACAGAAAAACACTCTTCCAACCTATATGTGCAATCTGTGTTACAGATGTTAAGCAGGATGTGTTCTCTTTTCTAGGTTTCATATTTCCAGTTAATTTAATTTTTTTCTTGTCTGGACACCTTTCCATACTTCCATATCTTTTTGAGGACCAGAACAAGATCTAAAAAATTTAAAATAAAGGTGGCTAATGGATTTATGCAGTGTCATAATGACATTTTCCGTTTTACTAACTATCAGTTTCCCAAAGATTTCTACTTCATTAAAAAAAAAAAAATAGAAAATAGAAAACATGAAATTGCAGGTGGATCTGATCTGAAGACAATATCCCTAAAGGCAATTTCTCACATCAAAACATAACTGGAAGCTAAAATGACAATATAAAAGAGGACATTACTGATATTAAAAAAATATATATGTTCATGTTTAATAGTCTTTTGTTAGTTCTAAATAAGATGATACAAGCAAAACCAGTTGTGAGTAAAGGAGTGTAATGAAGACACTTTTAACTGTGAGAGAGAAAATCCCCTCTTAATTTTAGTCATAACTGTAGGCAGAAAAAATGCAATCTGTTTTTTTTCACTGAAGCATGATGATATGATGGACATCAATTAAGTTGATGTCAGTTCTGTGCTCAAACAAGGGAAGTGTTATGCAAGGAAAGGAATTGTATGTTACATTTGCTCTTTAGTACCTATCTGAAATGTGGGAAACATCTAGAATACCACCTAGACTCCAGCTCTAATTTACATAGAGAGATGTGAACCTAAGAGTTTCTATTGATTTAATATTTGAAACTACACTCTGAATTAAAAAAGCAAGGATTCTTCATGAAGTAACCATCTCAATTTCTGTACTCTCCATATAAGACTTTTTTGTTGTTGTTGTTGTTTTGTTTTGTTGAGATTGTTCTTTAGATAAGAAAATCAATTTTCCTGACCAGAGATTTATTATCCTAAGTAACCAGGATACCTTAAAATTGCTCAATGAAAGAATGCTCTGCAAAAACTCTTAGTGGAAGGAAAGACAGCAAGGGGTGAGCAAGAAAGAGAGTGAATGAAGCAGATCATATTGCTGTAACCAGAATTTGTGAAATCAGGGCTTTTCCTGTCCTCGCCTCCCTTATAATCATACATACATGAAAATTGACACAGAAACTTTCAGACCCAGTTTAAATAACTTGGATGAGATCAGAAACTGCTGCCTTTCAGTATTTACACACAACTCTTTAACTTGCTTTTTTAAGAAAAGTGACTTCAATTGTTCTGAAAAGACAGTACATGCTTGAAATATCTTGCAGATTCCAACAGGATCTAGCTGTCAGTTTTCAGATGCACTGATTGCATACATAGTGGAGTGTTACATTCTGCCAAATAATCCCAAACTTATACAGTTGATTTTTTTAACATAAAAAATATTACTTTTCCCCTTGAGATAATGTCATCAAATACCATCTGTGCTGGCTGCAATTTTAGTCATAAATCCTTGTTGTATTTACCAGAGATCCGTTTTTCAAAATAGCTAATTTTCATCTAAGATTCAGACACACACTAATTTCTTTGCTTCTTTCTTGCTGAGAAGTCTGATATAATAGTCTCTCACTGAAAGGGTTTGGCATTTGCCCAAAACAAAATAGGCTCATCTCCTTGCATGGGATTAGTTTGCTTAATAGGTCTAGAACTTAGAATCATTAAATGCAATAAAAAACATTCCCTTCATGTAACAGAAACTATTAAAAGGCCTGTGGGAGGTAACATGACAATGTTCAAAATGGAATTAATATTAAAACTAATAAAACTCTGAGGGAAAATCATCATGCAGGTAGAGAAAAATCTAGACATGGATATATGAGAATGGAAGGAGAATGGCAACAATATTAACTCTGAGCATAATTTGGGTTTTTTCCCCCTGATTTCTGTGGAGGGTACTACGTCAGATTAGTGAGTCTGGATGACAGAAAATAGATATGGGTTAACTGTCATTTAGAGTATTTGTTATGTACAAAAAATTTCATAACTGAGGTATTTAGAGACGCCCTGAGGAGAAACTGGTACTTCACAAAGATAAACAGCAAAAAGCATTTTCTCCCCAAATATTTTAAAACATAACAAAGGAAATGTACATTCCAAACAATCACTTATTTAACCCATATTTCATCTATTAATCTAAGAAAAATATGGGTGAAAAATTGTGGGAAGTCAGGATAAAAAAGCACTGCTCCTTCCTCTGAAGAGCTAGTTACTTCATAGAATCGTTGTTGGATCTGTTTTTTGGTAGTAGTGGGGGGCTAGAGGGGTGGCTGTGAGAAGCTGCTGGAAGCTTCCATGTCTGGCAGACACAATCCCTGGTGGGTCCAAGGATGGGCATGCTGCTGGTCAAGGCTTGGCCAATTAGAGATAATGGTAATGCCTCTGTGATAACAGATTTAAGATGAAAGAAAGAAAAAAAAAAAAAAAGGGTATTTTACAGTTATAATTGTGGCCAGAGAAGAGTAGAATGAGAGCTTGTGAGAAGAACAACTCTGCAGACACCAAGGTCAGTGGAGAAGGAAAGGTTCTCCAGGCACTGGAGCAGAGATTCCCCTGCAGCCCTTGGTGCAGACCATAGTGAAGCAGCTGTGTCTGCAGCCCAGGGGGATCCATGGGGATGCAGGGATCCACCTTCAGCCCGTGGAGAGCACCATGCTGGAGCATATGGATGTCCGAGAGGAGGCTCTGACCTTACAGAAGGCCCATGGAGAGTGGAGCCCACTCTGGAGCAGCCTGTCCTTGAAGGATGCACCCCCATGGAAGAGCAGCCCACACTGCAGCAGTTTGAGGAGTGCTGTAGCCCATGGGATGGACCTCCATTGCAGCAGTTGGCAGGGAATTGCTGTTCTCATGTTGGAGAAGTTCACAGAGAGCTGTCTCCTTTGGGAGGGACCCCATGGCGCAGTAGAGGAGCGATTGCTCTCCCTGAGCCATGGAGAAACCATGAGCAATTAACTGAGCACAACACCCATTCCCTGTCTCCTTGTGCCTCTGGGGTAGGAGATAGAGCTGGAACGCTATAAGTTGGAGTAAGTGACCCTTGAAAGTCAGACAGCTTTCCAGGGTCATCTCCCATGGGATTATTAGAAGAGTCCTGAATGGGACAAATTATTCTCCCCTTATTTCAAGGCTGTGATCCTTCAATTTCCTGGTTTTATCTTTAAAATCCACTATTTTACAGTCATTGCAGCCAAGACTGCTTCCAGATTTCACAACTAAGGACAGTTCTTCCTTGTTTGTAAGTATCAGGTCCAGCAGAGCATTTTGTATTTTTTGCTCCTTGGTCACCCATGTCAGGAAGTTATCAGCATCACTCCTGGAGCATAAAATTAATTCAATCTTCCTTCTGAATGGATTTTAGCTTGTACTCAATTTTGAGCAGCAATGAAATTTCATTTTGCTTCAACACTTAGAGCTGTGGATTCTCAGAGACAGGATTCAGTTCAAGATAAGGACAGCAACTGAGCTTGTTGCCTGTACTTTAGGTATCTAACTTGAGAATAAGTGTATTGTTTTTTCTGTATCATTTAATGTATGAAGTTTGTTTGTGGAAAAAAAAACAATACATTTAGAATATAGGAAGATTTCCATATGTAAGCATCTACATCCAGACATCCTAATTTCAACACATCAGACAAGATATGAACACCCACTCTGTCTTTTTCCTCAGCTGACATAACACAGGATCCCAGTTTATATTTTAGATCTTCTGTTGAATACAGCTGGAAAAAAAAAAAAAGGAAAAAACCAAAACCAAATCCACAAAACAAACAAACAAACAACAAAAAAAAATCAGGTTAAAAAGTAATGAAAGAAACAGATGCATTTAAATGTATTAGGGGACAATGATCAAAAAACCTTTGCATTAGAAAAAATTAATGATTTTATGAAATGAGTTTATTCCTTAAATAAAATATGAGTGCTAAAATCAGATAGGGAAGAATGAAGATAATTCTGATTAAGCAATAAAACAAAATTAAAATGTGACAAAAGAAAAAATACAGAAAATTTAAATAGTTCTTGGTGTGCAAAACATGCATGGAAAAGCATGACAGCACCTTCCTAGGTGTAGCAGAAAAACTGGGAAAAAGTAATGATCATAAGAGTAATGAAAACTGATGTACAAGAAGTCTTTGAGGTGATCTACATGCAAACTTTCAGTACCTAAAGAGAGACTGCAAGAAAGCTGAAGAGGGACTTGTTTGCAAGTGTAAATAAAGAGTCTGGATCCATGTGAAAATACTGTAAGATCAGAATATAGCACAAGTTTGGCAAAGTGCAGAACAAGCAGTGAACAACAGTACACTGAAAATCAAGAACTGTGAAAAAAATAATAAATTATTCATTACAAACATCACACAGCATAGCAAAAGTTACTATTTTTTCCTCATTACTGCACATGATTTGAACTTTTTGAAAGCCAGACTCCAAATTAGACAGCTGTTCATAACATGTGGAGAGGGAACAAGTGGTTCCAGTAGGGATCTCATGAAAGCTCTCGATGCTTCTTTCTGAAGTAATGAACACTTCATTGCACAGGAAAAAGCATTACCTCATTGCATGAACAGCAAATAGATAGGTATATATTATCAATTTCACTGTCCTGGTAAATGGAAAAGTCTTGAAAAGACATGAAAGAAGGTCTATTATATTAAAGCATATGTGTTGATGGCTGAGTTTATGCAGATTTGTTGCACATCTGTATGCAGACAATGCTTCAGATTCTTAAACAAGAAAAAAAAGTTGTTGGTTGGATGGCTTACAGTGTAGGTTTAGTTTTCCTTGCATGAGAGGCTGAGGAGAACAGAGAAATTGAGACTAAATATATTGCCTATTATTTCCTTCTCCATCATAATCCTTTTTTCTCTGTCTCATTATGCTGCATTATCTTTATTTTGGATCCTTTATGGGCATTTATTATGATAAATCCTCTGTCATTTTGTTCTACTATTAGTCAATTTAACCATCAGTCTGTGCAGTCATTTATCAGATTAAAGCTATATTTTAACCTACATTTCAGATTTATTGGAACTGAAAGATTTTAGCATGAATTATGGCTAAATAATATATATATACATATTGTATGCACATGAAATCTGCTGTCGCTTTCAGAATCAAGGTGGAAGACAGTTATTGAGGAATAATTGTTGCTATTTATGGGAAATGGGTTCTCATTAAAAATAAAGGTTAAACGAAGAAGTTAGTTCTTTCCTGGGAATGAAATTTACATTTCTTTTTAAAGTGACAGCTTTCAATAGCAATAAAATCTAAATTCAAATTTGCTATATAATAGACCTCCTTCCTCATTAAACTTTTTTTGAACTTAATAAAACAAACTTCTTAAAGCTTATTTCTGTTCATGCTTGGCTTCCTTCCTAAAGCAAATGTTTCTGGAAACTTAGAAGAAAATCCTTTTGAAGAAAATCCCTTCAGCTATTTCATAATTATATTATTATGAAATATATATTCCCATATAAATGCTAAATTCTGAATACCAATTTCTTGGTGGAGTAGATGATTGAAAACCAAACTTTCAACTTCCAGTTAGGAGATGTAAATACTCCAAGGGTGAAAATAAAATAATCTAAAGGCCCCACAATTACATAGGAAAGGTAAAGAAGGAATATTTCCTCAGTAAATATATTCTAAATTATTTCTTCCTTCAGCTCAGACCTTGAGGTAAAAATTATGATGGTCAGATACTTTTATAAGGAAAAGGATCAAAATAGAAGTTATGATGAGTCTAGATGATTTTGTGACAGTACCACCACAGAAAAAAGTTCCTGTTCCTCAGTGGCAGAGCAAATTCACATCTACTTGAAGGAATGGTAGTCATGCAGAGTGACAGGCTAGATATTAAACCAAACCAAACCAAACCAAAAATACTAGGTGAAATTAAGTATGAAGTTGCTAACTTTAAATTTGAGTATTCTTCAAAGAAAAAACACATGAAATTCTTGATAGAGATATTCAGAAGGAAGCACTTTTATGACTATTATCTTGGCAAATGCTAAAAGAGATGTTTCTGATCTAATATGTTTTCTGTTTTAAATACAATTGTCATCTGATGTTATATTTGAGACACTTTTTTTGGATGATAATTTCGAATAATGTGTTCTGAATCAAACTGAAATCAAATTCGCAGAAACAGATCTGCAAGATTATCTCCTTGCAAATTTGCTAAAGAAATAATCTTCATGCAGTTCCAAGTATCAGTTTCTATATTGACAATTCTTGATACATGGAATATAGCAGCTCTTTAAAGAACTACAATATGGTAAGAAATAAACATTGGTGAAAAGGTCCTCTGGTAAAACACATTCTTTTGCTGAAGTTCTTCTTTTCAAAGTTCTAGGAGAGCAACAAATATAAGCACTGCATTACAAGTCTTGAAGAAAGTCAATGATTTAACTTTCTAGTTTTCCATTCTTTAGGTATTAAAGGAGTACCTGTTTTTCATTACGTGGCATTGATACATTTTGCTTTTCTCTAGCTATTTAACTCTTGGTGAAACATCCTGTTTGGATGTTTCTAGACTGTTTTATTTACTTTTTTAAAAAAATAAATGAAATGGCAAAAAAAAAAATCCATGACTAATGGATTACAAATTGGTGACAGCAGGCTGTTTAAGATAATTCTGCAAAAGTAACTGAGGCAAGAAAGAATAAAACTCTCCAAACTACAGCAAACCCAGTGTGAGATCTACCTAGAGAGCAAATCTTCTAAACCCAGCAATTCATCCTCTTCTATCCTTCTTAGTGCATGTGTTGCCTTCAAAACAATTCTACCCAAGAGAGATACAATTGCTGTTTTAATTACAACTCACAAAAGAGAAAGCAACAGATGTATAAACATATTTTAAGTATTTATTAAATATCTGCTGGATTGTTATAGTCCTGTTGGCTCATTAGTAAAATCTCCATGGATTAACTACTGATTTTCAACACCTTTATCTGCAAAGACATAAGGAAGATTTGCATTCTCACCTTATGTACACTCATTATAATTTCTTTTATATGTTGCTAATTATATTTCTTTGCTCTTTTCTTCTTGGTAAGGTCTTACAGAATTGCTGACTATAAAAGATCTATAAAAGGGTCTATAAAAGAATCCTCTGAATAAATATACCAAACTATTAAGTTTTTTTTTTCAAACGAGTCAAGGTTAAGAATCATCGACTAACAAATAAAGTAAAAACAAAGAAAAAAAGAGGTGAGGAAGCAGGAAAAAAATCCTCAGTTCTTGGAAAATTAAGACTGTGAGGATTTTTGTTATAATGCCAAGGATAATTGTGATCCCACACCACAGAGATTTAGAATTTCCTGGAAGAATATTCTTTTTTTTTGTATTATATCTCTGAATATAATTCAAGACTGACAAATAGATGTGATGATTTCTTAATGTGCATAATAAGTAATAACTGTCATAGATTTTGCATAATAGTATGTACACTTTTCAGAGGGCACATTGCAAATGTCACTTTCTGGACCCACAAGGATTTGTGTTAAAAGTGCATGACCCTCTGAAGGTATAGAAAGAGCTTTTTCCCATTTATTTTCTCCACCATTCCACAGAATGACCAAAGATAAAAAATTAATTTAATCTATATTATAATAATCTCTCATAGTGCTTCACATCAAAAGAAATTAGTAACTTCCTCCCTTAGCTTTCACCCAAATATCAGAACTATATAATATTCCTTTCGTTTTCTTCTGCTGTTAAACCATTCCATAGGTTAGTAGTACTTGAACCATTATTCAAGGACATGTCTATCCTGAAGAATATTCTAAGCAGGAATGACTGAGATAAATTGAACAAAGGAGGATATTCATTGTGTTAACCATCAATTACATCAGAATTCTTTTGCATTTGAATTTTTAATTTATAAGATAAAATAAAGTTTAAACATAATGAGTATGAGTCAGTTTCCTAAATATAATAATTCCATTTAATTTGGGTACTGGAAAAGTATTCTCTCTGGTCTTCGCTTGCTGCCGAAGACCAAAAATCTCTCTTGGTCACCTGAATTCAATGCAGATACCTAATATAGGGCAAGGACATTTCAAATGGTACTAACTGGCTTTATCTGAGTAAAAGAAACAAGTCTAAACAGTGGAATCACTTTTGAGATTAGGATTACTATGCTTAAGGTTTTATATGTAGATATTTACATGTGCTTGGGAGTCTAAGCTTCACTGGAAATCTAATCTGTACAGAAGATGAAGAGTAAAGAGAAATACAGATGGCTAGACTTCAGTTTTCTAGCCAAGGGTGAGTGGAAATATCCTCTAGGCTACCTGTCTCTGCCAACCAATTTTCAATATTTTCTGTTTTTGTTGTGGGTTTAGGTACCTTGCTTGTAAGTAGATGCACAAGTATATTTTTTTCAAAGAGAATTAAGGTAGCAGAAGTGACAGTTTTGAAGAATATGGGGAAAATATCAAGGTACTTACATTTCCAGAATATACAGGAACTGACAGAAAACAATATGTAGAGGAACTTGTGATGGGTAATAAAAACAGTTTTTTATTGAATCCATGATTTTCAGAACACAGTGGGTTTATGAATGACTATTCCCAGGTTTATCAACTAAGCTGTTTCGCTGAGCACATTCAAGGATGGAGAGATATAGGATGCAGTATGTTTTTATGAAAGGTATTCTTTTCATGGTAACTGGATATTTCTCTCCTTCATTGCTTTCCTGAGCTCCTTCTTGAGGACTTTCCTGGGGGCTCCATGAAACTTCCAGCAGTGGATTAAAAGTGAATAACTGAGGCTATTATACCTCCACCTTTCAGGGTGTTTACACTGAGTGTAGAGTGGGCTGAAAACTGCTGCAGGTTTTGAACTGATTCAAGAGTGATCAGACTAGTTTTATCTTAGATGTAATAATAGTGTCTGGTAAAAGACAGTGTAAGTATTTTGGTTTAAGCCCAGCCAGGAACCCAGCACCACACAGCTAGTCTCTCAATCCCTCACCAGGAGGATCAGGGAGAGAATTGGAACAGTAAAAGCTAGAAAAACATGTGGGTTGAGATAAAGGCACTTAAATAGGGAAGGCAAAAGCCACAAACACAAGGAAAGATAACCAAGGAATGAATTTATTGCTTCTCATGGGGAGGCAGGTATTTGGCCATCTCCAGGAGAGCAGGGCCCCATCACATCTAACAGTGATCTGAGAAGACAAATACATCACTCTAAATTTTATGTCCTCCCTCCTTCCCCCAAGTTTATACACTTAGCATGATGTCATATGGTCTGGAATATCCTTTTGGTCAGTTGGGCTCAGTTGTCCCAAATCCTTGTGCTTCCCCAGCCTCCTCATTGATGAGGTGCAGTGAGGAGCAAAAAAGGCCTCAGCTCTCTGTAAGCACTGCTCAGCAATAACAAAAGCATGTTTGTGCTATCAACACTATTTCCAGCAGAAATCTGAAACAGAGTCTCATATTGCTTACTGTGGAGAAAACTAATTCTACCCCAGCCGAAACCAGTAACAACATAAAAATAGACATATACGTATAGGAAAATAAAAGAAGCCTAGGGCCTACCTCTGAAGTCAGACCATGCTGGGTTGACCATGGCTGGATGCCAGGTGTCCACCAAAGTGGCTGTGTAATACCCTTCATTAGCTGGAAAGTAGAGAGAAGACATTATGAAAAGACTGAGATAAGGACAGGGAGAGATCACTCATCAGTTATCTCCATAGGAAAAGCGGACTTGTATTGGGGAAATTAATTTAATTTTCTACCACTTAAATCAGAGTAGAATAAGATGAAATTAAACCAAATTTTAAAATACCTTCCCCCCACCCTCTCTTCTTCCTGGGTCCCATTCATGATTTCTCAGTGGCACGGAATAAAGGGAATGGGGGATGCAGTCAGTTAATCTCCTGCTGTCTCTGCCTCTCCTTCCTCCTCATAGTCTTCCTCTGCTCCATCGTGGGGTCCCTCACACAGGCTGCAGATTTTCATGAACGGCTCCACTGTGAATTCCTTACATGGAGCACAGCCTTTCAGAAAGAATTAGCTCCATGATGGATCCAGTCACAAGTCCTGCCACTAAAACTGCTTCATCCTGGGCTCCTCTCCTCCACAGGATCAAAAGTCCTGTCAGGCACCTGCTTGGGCATGGGCTTCCCATGGGGTCATGGTCCCTTTCAGGCATTTAACTCCTCTAGCATGGAGTTCCCTGCAGGCTGGAGAGGAATCTCTGTGCCTGGAGCATCCTGTCCTCCTTCTTCACGGACCTTAGTGCCTGCAAGGCTGTTTCTCATACATATTCTCACTCCTCTCTCTGGCTGCTGCTTTGCAGCATTTTGTTTTCCCCTTCTTAAACAGGCCATCCTGGAGGCACTACCACAGTCACTGATGCCTTAGCTTTGCCCAGGAGTGGGTCTGCCTTGGCTCTATCTGTCTGGCTTGGATGATATTGGCTGTATTGAACACAGGGAAAACTTCTGGTCCCTTTCATGGAAGTCACTCCTGTAGCTGAACTGCTGCCAAAATCTTGGATTTGCAAACACTGTATACAGACTTGTATTGGATCACATTTCTTTGGTGTCAACACAAACTCTACTACACAAACTCTACTACCAGAATTAAATTTCACAATTGTACCTAAAGACCACATTTGTACCTTGATATCTGCAATACCTCTACATATTGATTAGCTTGCATGTCAAAATCAGAATTTTAGGGTATTTCTGTATAGGTAGATGATCAGTAAGACAATATACCTTCTAAGGTAGTAGTTTTTCCAACTACTAAAACACCACTAAGCCATCACTGGTTTTTTCCTCTAAAACAAATGCTCTCAGTATACCAGAAGTAAGACTTCCTTAGAATCTAGAATCTTTGCCCCTGTGAGCGAGCAGTACTGCCAAAGCACTGCTACATTCCAGTTATCTCTGTCTAGTAGAATATTTCATTGTGCTCCATTACTGAACAGAAGAACTCATAACAGTCTTGTAGGTGTTCTGATAGACAGTGCAGGATACACTGGCCCCCAGTTGCTATGACT
>VWYO01015651.1:41714-166618 GCA_013400275.1 Rhadina sibilatrix
CATCTCCCCAACTGTTTTCAACAGTTGAAATAGAATATACATTTTTGGTTTCCATAACCCAAGATAAAACTCTACTACTAGAATTAAATTTCACAATCGTACCTAAAAACCACATTTGTACCTTGACATCTGCAATACCTCTACATATTGATTAGCTTGCATGTCAAAATCAGAATTTTAGGGTATTTCTGTATAGGTAGATGATCAGTAAGACAATATACCTTCTAAGGTAGTAGTTTTTCCAACTACTAAAACACCACTAAGCCATCACTGGTTTTTTCCTCTAAAACAAATGCTCTCAGTATACCAGAAGTAAGACTTCCTTAGAATCTAGAATCTTTGCCCCTGTGAGCGAGCAGTACTGCCAAAGCACTGCTACATTCCAGTTATCTCTGTCTAGTAGAATATTTCATTGTGCTCCATTACTGAACAGAAGAACTCATAACAGTCTTGTAGGTGCTCTGATAGACAGTGCAGAATACACTGGCCCCCAGTTGCTATGACTAGTGAAATGCTCAGCTAGACTAGGTATGAAGGGCTAAGTAATTAAAATAATTAAACATGGCCAACCTCCTTTGGCTTGGTAAATTAAATTAATCTGGGAAGATGGGAAGAATTTCAGGGTTGCAAATACAATTTTATCACGACTCGTTTTTGTTGTCCCCCACATGGGATGATACATCATTCTTTCATCAATATTCAGCAAAATTGGCAGAAAACTCCCAGATATTTTATCGCCAGAACAACTGATCCATTATCTGCAAAGCAGCAATCCCAGATCTGTTGTTTACTACAGGAATTGCTTTGGGGAATAATTTTAATAGTGGCATGACTTGTGGTTAGGGGACTAATATAACTAGATAGGCAGAAAAAAAAATGTACTCAAAAGTCCAAAAACAATTGTGACTAATGAATGGTAAATGTAAGCAAAAATATGCCCGATCCTCCGTTGTTTGGTATGTGGCAATGCAAGCACAAAAATTCTTCCCAGACTGGCATGTTAGAAACTGCACAAAACAAGAAAGGGGTTTGGAATATTGCCTTCTGACAAGGAGAACTGAAGAATACATGCTAATTTCAATGAATGACTATTGCATTTTTTAAAAGAACACTTGGGGATGAATAATCTGCTGGTTTTGTGCATATTTTCAAAGATATACCAAAAAGAGTTTGGGAAAAAAATAGAAAAACCTTCTAAATAAGTATCCTTAATAGCTCTAACAATTTATTTTTTTTTTTCAAACAGTTTTTCTATAAGAAATTTGCAGTGAAATCTTACAAAAAACTCAGATGACAATTTAGATATAACACAGTCTTTCAAACAAGTCAAAGCCACCACAGAGAAACCAAATGCCTTTTTTTCCATCAGTGTTCACTGTGGAAAAATCAAGGAGGTTCTTTCACTGGAACTCTTTTATTGGAGACTCAGCAGTTATGCCTGAAATTGGCTGTAAAAGGGGTTATGAAGCAGACTGACAAAATAAGCAGTAACAAATTGGAAGGACTACATGGCATTCACTCAAGTGTTCTAAGATAACTCAAGGATGAAATAGCTAAATTACTAATGGTAGTGTGTAACTTCTCTCTTCAAAACTGCTGTTGCACCTTAGGACTGGGAAATGATAAATGTGATGCCAGAGGAGATCTGAGAGATTTCTCTGAGTAGCAGTTTGTGGCATGGGTGACAGCTAGGTGACCAACAAGCCTCTCTATCACACCTCCTTCTCAAGAGAACAGGGGGATAAAATACAATTAAACACTTGTGGATTGAGCTAAGTGTAGGGAGACCACTCAGCAATTATCTCCATGAGCAAGACAGACTGGGAACTTAATGTAATTTATTACCAATTAAATAGGCTAGGATAAAGAGATATATGCTTTCACTCCTCTCACTCCCAGTTGCTGCACAGCATTTTTACCCTTTCTTCAACAGGTTATAACAGAGGCACTGGCAACATCAGTGCTGAGCTCAGCTTTGGCCAGAGGTGTGACTGTCTTGGAGCTGGCTGGAATCAACTCTGTCCAACATGGGGCAGCTTCTGGTGTCTTCTCACAGTAGCCAGCACCAGGACATAGACACTAATTACACCTGAATAGACAAACAAACAAATAATTAGAAAAAGGAGGAAAAAAGTTAGCAGCCTTCTCTTGCAGAGCATTAAGATTATCATAGATTTGTGTTGGCAGAATATTTTTTTACACTTCTTTTGCAAATAATGTAAGAAAAGAGACCAACGGTCCAGTGACAAAGTCTTTCCAAATATGAAGTCATTTGGTGCAGAGCAGATAGAGTTCAGCTTTGAAAACTTTGATGAAGTCAGTAAGAATTTGAATGACAATGTTAAAAAATGTCAGATGAAATATAAATGATGATAAATGTAGAGTAATCTACATGGTGAAACCAATAAAGGGCACTGAGCTGACCATATTACCAGAGGGAAGATTTTGGTTTTGTGACAGTCACTTCTAATGCTCAGCAAATGTGGAAAGAAATCAGTTGTCAGAAAGTAATAATGAAATAAAGAATGAAACAGAAAATGTCATTATTCCATTGTACAATTTCATGTTTCTCATGTTTTGAATACTATACAACTTTAGTCCCCGCACCTCAAAATGATATAGTAGAATTGGGAAAAGTTCAGGAAGGAGTAAAGCCTCTGATTAAAAATGTGTAAACATTTCCATACAAGTAATGATTTAAAAAGGCAGAACTGAACAGGAACCTGTATGGAAGATATGAGGTGGTGGATTTAATAAACATCCACAAAATTATGAGTGCCACAGACAGTTTAATAGAGATCAATCATTTCTGTTTTCCTCTTATCTGCTATCAAATAGAGCTAATGAGAATTAGGTTCAGAATAAAAGATGAGCTTTTAGGGTCTTTGGGTTTTTCTCCCTCCATATAATACGCAGTGGAATAATGAAACTCTTTGTCAAAGAATGCTGTAGACTATAAAAATTTAAATAAGTACAAGGGCTTATTAGATAGTTCTGTGAAAGGGAAGTTTATTAAGCATTACTAAATAAGCAGAGCACATCTGATTCAAGATATTTCCTGAATTAAAAAAAAAATAAACAATAAAAGGTAGTGAAGTAATTCAGAAAATTTCATATATGCTTGCTCCATCCTTCCTTCTGCAGTGTCTGCTTATTCCTGCTTCTAGGAAAAAGGTATTGGATGTGTGCTTTTGATCTGACTTAATACCATCAGTGCCGTAATCTGTTATTTAATTTCTTGTACAGGGTTAGGTGTACCTTGATTTGGTCAATATCCCATTCTTGCAATTAGATCTGTGTAGTGTATAAATTCTGCACGGTGTTCCCTGAGGAGGGGAGGTGGAGGGGGAGGTGCTGATCTCCCTGGTATCCGGTGGCAGGATGTGGGGCAGTGGTTTAAAACTAACAGGGAACATTCATGTGTGTCAATAAGAAACATTTCTTTATTGAGCAGGCAGTCAAAAACTGTAACAGGCTTGCTTGGGAGGTAGTTGATGAAACCAAGCCTGTCAGTGATGGAGAGACATTTGGGCAATGCCCTTAAAACATGCTGTAACTATTGGTCAGCCCTGGTCGAAGAACTGGAGTAGATGATCATTGTAGAACCCTCCCATTCTTGGTGAACTATTCTTATCTATTTGATTGTAAACCTAGCAGAAGTATTCTCATTTAGAAAAACTGTAAAATTATTACCATCTATTTAATTATCCCTTATGTAAAAAAAACAACAATGCAAAGCTTAATGTGGGAAACATTTCAGTGTCACTTTAAAAAGCATCACACTAATTAATTTCACACCCATCCAACTCTCACATGATTTTGAGGTCTTAGAGAAGAAAACGAAGCAAAAAGCAATGACAGTGCACTCCCACTTACTTCTAGTTTGAGAAAAAAATAAAACTTTTAGAATGTAGCAGCTACATATCAATTTAACTGAAGTGTTCTTAACAGCAAATATTAAAACAATTAAATTCACCAAAAAACCCATACTTTTCCTCAGCTTCTGGCCTATATTTAATACACGAACAAGTTCTCCTAGATTTTTTTATGTGTGTTTTCGATCTTCTTGGAAGAATGGCTAAAGAATTATCTCAACTTCTTACAGCAATCAAAGCCTAGTAGGTAAAGCTAAGCATTACGAGACAGTTCTAATAGTAGGTATATTGGGATAAATCTGGACTAGTCACCCTTATTTTTTTCACTATTGCACCTCTAAATCTGCCTCAGTGTGTTAATTTTCTTTTNAGACTAGTCACCTTGATTTTTTTCACTATTGCAGCTCTGCCTCAGTGTGTTAATTTTCTTTTGAAAAAGATGAAAAAAAGAAAAGAAGTGATAAAATAATCTTGCTTTTTTTAGTTCTTTTCTCATTAAAGCTAGTCTGAATGTCTTCTGTCTCTTCCATTAAAGTCAGACAGAATCATACCCAAAAGACCAACATACCCATAGCTGTTCAGCTGCTGTAGAGCTCTTCACTCTGCAGGAAGTAAGATTACTTTATCAGCAGGAGGTTTTCGCTAAATCTATTGAAAAGTTGATATTTTTGAGGAATCTTTCATATAATTATACAGAAGAATCAACAGAGGCAAGTGTCAGCGGAGCCATTGGCATTATACAGGGCCACCAATAGAAGAATATGGGTCATACTGGAAGGATTGTCAGTCTTCAGGAGTGCTGAAAGAGTTAAATTTTTTAGTGAAAGAACTGGTATTTGTATTTCACAGATCCTCGTGATTTATTTTTAATTGCTTTGTGATTTATTTTAAATTGCTTTCCTGTTAATTTGTTTAGAGATAAATTATATGTAACTTTTATGCAGCTAGGTGACCTACTTGACCATCTTTTGATTTGTATTCTATAAATAAAGGATACAAACTTCAATATAAAGAATATATTTTATTCTATTTTCCAGTCCTATACCTTTCCCCCAGTGATTCTTATGATGAAAGCAAGTCCCATCACCTCTTATGAGCCTCACACACAATCCTCACCTCAGTCTGGGCATTCTTTTCAGAAAGTTGTTTCTCGATTCTCTGTTAAAAGCAGACCCAACCTTGACAAAGTTTTCTAAACAAGCAGAATGGTTTAGATTTTAGCAGATATATCTTGCTCTGGTAGATGGAGTTTGTTATCAGTGTTAAAAAGATTTAGGCAAATCCATCACTGTATGTCTGTGACCAATGTTCAGCATTGCTCAGTTTAGGGTTTCAGTAAGAAGAATGTTAAAATAATCCTGAAAGGTATTGACTTACAGTTGTTTTGGGTCAATTTTGGTTTTTTTAAGTAGCAGACAAAGTGCCAATTTTAAACGATGTCCATTGTTATTGATGTAAAGAAAACAATCTCATTACAGTTTTTAATAAAAACCATATTATACGTGAATCCGTTCTAAATATTCACTAGAAAACAAAGTATATCTCTTTACTGAATCTATATCTTTGCTAGGTTTCAGATAGCTTTATTGTTTCAACAAAAAAAAATTCTCTAAGAAAAGTCACACATCTTTGAAGAAAACAGTGTTAATGAGAAAATAAGGTGTTAAATCAGGTTTTTCTCAGTCATTTTTAGACAAAAGTGTTTTCTTATGTTGTGAATATACAAATATAACAATATGAAGAGTGTTTTGTGGAGACTAAACGTATTGGGCAAACCCCAAATTTTATTTGAGGTTTAAATAATACTTTGACCCAAATTCTAAGGATGCATCCAAACAGATTTCTTAAAAAAATAAAAATCAAATACCATTAGTAACTCCCCCTTTTTATATCCTTTTGAATGCTAACTTTTTTAAACTGACTTCAATTTTTTGCCATCTTTAAGTAGATTCATTCAAAGCCCAGGATTCCTACCAAATTATAATCTCTCTCATATTTTCAAAGTGCTTTACAAGACACGAAATGTCTTCTGTTAAGTATTAACCATAGACACCAAGGAGGGTAGAAAGCAGAGTAAAAAAAGTCATAAATAATAAAAAAAAATCTTAGATTGTAGATTGTAGATTATAGATTACGTGTTGATTTGAACCATTTTTTTTTCCTGTTATGATGTGACTGAAAGTCTCCATAAAGTTTTTAGAGTGAAGTAGGAAAATATGATTCCATTAACAGGCATTATCAAAAAGAACTTCTCAAAATTGCTGGCTCTGAAGCACCTCTGAACCTCCATGTGTATGGATCAGGGCAGAGACCAGGTAAAAAATTTGTAGACATCTGACTAGGAAGGCTTTCTCTGGCGAGTGAGGTGACCTGTGCCAGCAAGTGCCATAGCCACTGTAAGGAAAGGGAAAACCACACAGGATCTTAAAGTGAGTTTGCCATTCTTGGGAGCAGTGAACTTTCAGATCTCAACTCCATCATGAAACATAATCTTGGGGATTTTTATTTAAAAGATTTTTTTTGATCATCTTAACCAATCTTTTACAATAGAAATAATATTTTTTTATCCTAAGATTTCAAAAGTCATAATCTCCAAAGAAGTACTGAAAATTTTACAAGTATGTTTTATATCTGAGTCCTTTTTAAAGTATATTATTGCTCAAATATTCACCAAATTAACTAGCTCTAATAAAGTTATAACAATTTATTGGAAATTTGATTACTATTAATGTTAAATTGTTTTATTTGATCACCAATGAGGAAAAAAAGGGAAATTCCATCACTAATCATTAAGAGATATTTTGTCTTATTACAGTTTGTTATTAATGGTCAGATTTTAGTTAATTTCACTTTCAACTGGCTGTGGCAATTGGTTTAATCTGATTAAATTGATTTAATCTGACGGGTTTTGGTAGATTATGTTGCAATGACTTGACTGTATTACATACAGAGTGTCCATAGCCTATGAGCAAAGTTTATGGATGTCAGCTAAAAAAATAACAGATTCCAATATCTCCATGCAAAACACATATGTAGTAGCTTCTTTTTAGCTTTTTTGTTTGTTTTGTTTGTTTGTTTGTTTTTCTTCCAATAGTTTATTGTTTTTCTTGGTGAATTTTTTAATTTTCTTTTTTCTCATTTTTCTGTTCATCAACTTTTAAATTAAATATAGTCATAATTTTGTAAATATGCATCTCAACCATAAGGAGAAACACAACTTATGGACAAGACCAAACAAATGGACAAAGCTAGAGCTCTGGCAACACTGCAGAAAGATAATAATTGTGGTTATAATACTAGGACTTATCCTGGAGCCACTCAACATACAGAGCTCAAGCTATCACCATTATTTAATTAAACAAGAAGATAGTTGGACTATCTGAAATATAACTGAAAACAGAAAATTATAAAAGTAATTGTCGATATCAGAGAAACCAGCATGGTTGTGGAAGATCAGACTTCAACATCTGATTTCTAATTATCCGCTTTTTGTTTTCCGCTTTTTGTTTTTCGGCATTACCACCAAAAATTTCTTATTTTACTATGTGCTGATAATGAAAGGTTAGTCCACAGAGAAACAAACTCAGTTAAAATAAAAAAGTCAAGAGGAAAACATCTTCTATTTTATTCTACATGTGGCCATTTGACAGTATTAATTTAATATTCTTAAGTACACATTTTTAAAATGTATACTGTGGGGGTTGAATTTTGCATACTCACAGACTTTAAAAAAATAAATTTGAAGTACAAAAGAATATTTTGTTTTAATGTGAGTCTGTTAGTTTGGATATTCACTTTTCACTTATACAAGCATGAAGTTATTGAATGCTGCAGTTATTGTCTTTGGTGATAAGCAATCTCTCTGCCACTAGTAACCTCCTCTGAACCTGGACAAGTATGAGGGCTGCAAGGCAGAAGATACTCAAGCTGTTTGGATACTGACTAATTTCTCTTTAAAAGAAGATGATTTAAAGAAGACAAAGGATCATACAGTATTTTTAAAACTTTAACAATCAAGTCCCAGTGTAGGGAAAGCTCACATATATAAGAGATTATACTGTGTAGTAATGTATAGGAGTTTCCACCTCAGAGGATATGGACACTACAAATAGACCTTTTGTATAATTTTTCTTTTTTCCAGATAAGTTTTGTTGAACTTTTTTTCCCCTGAAAAACCACATGAGCTTTTTTTCAGAGGAGTTATTACCTGCTACACTGCATGGCTTATAATTATGAGATGTTATTTAAAGCTCATTACATGTAGAAACCTGAAAGAAACAGCTCTTCTTTCCTGCATATTTGAAAGCTACTACTAGTTTGTACATATTTGATTACAAACTCATTTATACTTCATACTCTATAAAACATTATAATCTAATTATAATCTAATAACATAATATTGCAAAACATAGATACAAAATACAAAATATCGAGTGTTATATGTGTATCCTTGATCATTTATTTGTTGCCAGAAATTCTTTGTGAAGTTCCAGAGGTGATAAGTGCAATTGCTTCTTTCAAGGTGACTTACAAGGGACTGCTGGGACACAATATTTTGCAGTTTATCCTGACACTAATATAAATCTGAAGCCAGAAGATGGAGGCCACTCTTGTGAACCTAGATGATAGATGAGGCCTAGGTATGTGAGATATTCTAAACAGTTCTGGTCACTATGTAAAGTTGTTTTTAACAGTATACATACCAAATTAAACCAAATAGGTAAGTCAGGTAGGTTTTGAAACATGTCATTAAAAAAAGAAATGAAGAGTTCTCACACAAACAGAATATAACTTCTTGGAAATTTCAATTGTCTTGTGTAATTGTTTAAAGATTTCCTAGTAATACTATCACAAGTAAAACAACATTATAGTATTCACAGTTTTGGATTATTCAACTGTTTTGCCATGTATTCATGGTATCTACAGCTTGATTCATTTCTGCAGTTTGTTCAGGACATTGAAGTGTGATCCTTCTCTTCCTCCCTTCTTTTTAAAAGATTAAATTTGTTCTCAAAAAGCAGCTGGTGAATTATCAGTAATTTTCATGTGCTTGAAAGTGACTGAACCAATCACTTTCAATCACAGGCTACAAATGAACAGATGCTGGAAACATGGCTTTGGACACTTCAGAAAAAGATCAAACCAGGCTGAATAAGCTTAGTTACAAAAGGTAACCTTTTTGGTACTCCATCAGTTTTAAAATACTAATACATTCTGAAAATTACTTTATTTGAAGCATGCAGAATTGGTTACCATAAATCAAGTTCCATGTAAGTCTCCCTTCAGCATATAATATTCACAGAATACAAGTAGTTTTATCCCAATTTTTCACAGAGAAAACTGTGATACTCTGTCACTGAGAAACTGATGAGAGAAAAAAGGTGGCAGGGGGGCTGGTTTATGAAAATGTTTTTTGAAATGTTTGCTGTACCGCTATGCCTTTGTTTTAAAACCTAGAAGTATTATGAGTTTTAAAATAATGTAACATGGGCGTGCGAAGCTGACATTGGAGCTTCTTATTTCCTCTAATTTTTTAACACTGAGGTTACAAGATAACAAACCTTGGTTTCTCCTCTTCCTTAAGAGCAACTTCCAGTATTTCTCTGCAAATAAGAATTTACTTATCAGAGCATCAGCTGTCAGAGTATGAGACTGGTAGAACCTGTTATCCTTCCAATACAGACAATGACTGTTGAACTGACATTTGTCAACAATATTTAGATTTTTACATAATACATTTACAAAGCAACTAAGACTTGGAGAAAACAGTGAAGGCAAAATGTATTTATCTTAGTCTATGAACAAAGTTGTATATAAACTTTCTTACCTGAGGCAATGTGAACAAATAAATAAACAGATGCTTTTCACACAGGCTGTCTGAAATATACTTTAAACCATTTCTGTGTTTATGGTGATTGTTATCTCTAATGTACCAGTAGAAGGACTTTTCCAACAATCCTGATCAGTTCTCATTTCCTAGTCAAGTCAGTTCAAAACTGCATGTTTTTTTATTCTAGCCTCATATAAGGGCACTTATCTATGCCTTCCAGAATGTGAAATCAACTGGTATGTAGCAGATATTATCATATACTCTTTTTGATTGAACACAGTGGAGATACATATATATAAATGATAAATATATTTATCATATATAGTTCTACTCCTTCTATTACTTCTAACATAAATTGTTATATAGTAAGCTCTGATTTGTGCTATAATTTCTGTCACCCAAAAATCAAGATCTTGATTTATTTTATTTTTTTTGTACACATTCCCTCCCGTTTGAATTGCATAACTGTATATCCTGTCTTAAATTCAAGTTCAAGTGGAGATAAATCATATATATTCACCACACAACTATTCTCATTTCCTATAACATCTATCTGTGAAAAACTTGGTCATTCTCTGAAGCCTGAATTTAACAGTGCAGAAATAAAATGACCTGACTTAAGTCACAATAAGAGTAAGAAACTCATGTTTCTACATTACCAGGACACTGTTAAGATTCTGTGCACACAAAACAGAACAATGCCATTGACTTGATGAAGGAACTTGATAATTCAGGTTAGGATAAGTACATGACAGGTTCTTTTCCTCTTAAGTATTTCTGTGGATTTCTACCTGGATTTTGGTATTGTTTCTGTGTTCAAGATTCATGTACAAAGTGTTAGACACTTCTTGAAACTTCTTCATCTCAAGAAAGTTTTCTGCCTGCATAAATACTTTCTCAGTCTAGGCTGAGTAACCCGGAGCAGTATGAGTGACAGTAGAGCTGAATTACAGATATTGTCTCAGCCTGTTGAGATAGACTCCAAGAAAGTTGTGGGAGTTATATTAGAAGGTTATTTTATTCTTCAGAATCTGTTATGTTCTGGGTTTTGTCAAAAAGCAGTTTGGTTCAAAGGTATTCTAGAGAGGGCTTTGTTTCATGTTTAGGCATAATGGCTTTTAATTTTGAGGCTATTCTGTAAACATTCCTAAGAATGTCGAAAATACAAGCCTATCTTCTTCAAGGAAAACCGTAATAATGGTATATATTACATTTTAAAAATATATTGAAAACTGCAATTGTTTTGAATAAGAAAAAAAAATTGTTTTTTTCAAAATCATCCCACATCATGACATCTGTAAATCTCATGCTACCAGCAGGATCTCCCAGTCCTTCCAGAACCATGTATTGTTGCCTGTATGCTCACTTCTGTGTAGGGTATGAGTCCTAGGGCAGAAGAGACAGGCATCAGACTTATCTCCTGTGCAATTCCATGCTCTTTCATTATGAGCAATCTCCAGCAGAACTTCTTTCTTTACACGGCTGAAGCACACATGTAAGTTTATCATAAGAAAGCTTACATCAACATAGAAAAATATATAAAAATTTGCGTGACAAAAAGAGCATATATTGTTCAGAAGGAGCTCTTCAGTGCAGTTATATTGAATAGATAATTATTAATATGAGTAAGGCACATAGTGATACTCTCCCAGAATATTTTTCAAAGCTCCATGAGTTTATGATGCAGTGCACATACCTCAGCTAGACTTGATGACTTGCTTTCTAGAAATCTTTGATGGATTTTTCCCTCTCAACATCTCCATATGTTTGTGAACTTGTGAAACCTTTAAGAATTTTTACTTGGACAAATTATTATTTTCTCATAAGCTGCATGGAGAAGGAATATTTCCTTTATAGCTCCTCTGCCCTTAAAGTTTTGTTTTGTCTTGAGACAATAAAAATTAATAATTTTTATTAATTGTAATAATTAATAAAATAATTAAAATTAATAAAATTAATTTTAATTTTAATTGTAAAAATTAATAAAATAATAAAAAATTGTCCTATTGTATGGTTGAAATGTTGAAATGCTCTTAGTCAGAGTTGTTCAGAAGAGCTGAGATTATATTATTCAGACTAGTTCAAGAAAAACAAAATAAATTCAAAAAAAATCAAACATAGAAATAATGTCTGTATACTGCATGCTCAACCTGTTAATAACTTCTTATATTTCAAAGATGGAAAACTGCTGAACAAGACACTCATATACGACAATCTAGATCAATTTAAATTACTCAACTTTACTTAACAGGTAAAATTCATATCAGTATACCCCAAATTATTCCAAAACATACTCTGAATCTGAATCAATTCCTTTACTGCAGGATGAAGCCAAGTGAAAAGAAGCAATATTATTAAATGTATGGAATCATTGCAGTTGTAGTACTCTGCATGTTTTCCTTAAAAACCCCACCCACATACACACTTCCTGCCCCCTCAAAAGGCTGAGCACAGAAACAAGGCTACAAACAAACAAAACAAAAAGCCAAAATCAACCAAAACAAAAGAAATCAGAGCAGGAAGGGGAACTCCTGTAGCAAGAGAATGAGAGAAGCTGAGCTCTCATCAGCTGTCGCGCTGTGCTGCCTCCTGCCTGCCAGGACAGGCGGTGATGCCCTGGCCAGCTGTGGAAATGAAGAGCGGGCAGTGATGAAATCCGAGGGTCCTTTTTACACCTGACAGCAACAGCATGGACACTCCTGAATGTGGGCACACAGACCCTGAACAATGGGGACTACAGCTTGTATAGTCAAAGTAACATTCTAGAAACATTCTAACCAATAAGAGAAGTACATGTAACCCATATTAACATCATAATCCCGTGACCCTTTGCAAATGAACCGTAACTGTAACTCCCCATAACTTGAAGCAATGTCTCTGAACTTAGGGTGAGGTTCTCTACACACAGGTTCTCCACTTGGTTAAAGCCAGTTCACTGGCTGGACTAGGCCACTGGGCCTCCACAATCAACTTTTAGATGAATCAGAAAGGGAAACAGTGTATCTATCTTCATTTTAGTCTCCTTTCACAGCTCTCAGCTCACTGCCCCCCACAGCACCTATCCTCCCTTTTTTATATTTGTTTTTATATTTTTCTCATAGTAGAGAGAAATCTGATTTTTTTAAAAAAAAGGCTTGTTCTTAATTCCTGGAAACACATAATTTCCAAAAATAACTTATCAATGACAAAAATTAAATGTTTAGCTGTGTAATCACATCTCAAAAATACCATTTTGTGTAAAAATTGACTTGTAAGATTGATCCCTGATTTGGTGGAATTGTCAGTATGGAAGAATTGTGAATGTTTGAAAAACCACCAGGGACTGGCAAGAATTTCAGTCACCTTTGTTACTTATTTTCCTTTTCATTCTTTATTGATACACAAAGAATAACAATCCCAAGAAAAAAGGGACCTGAGCTATTGCCTGCAAAACAGGCAATACCACCATTCTTACCATTCTTCAATTCTCACTATTCTTAAATTCATCCCATACTGAATATACTGCTTGTGGCAATTTTTATAACAGCCTAAGGGATGTCTCTGGCATTTGCTTCAGTCAGCATATTTTATTTTAATATTTGTGTAATTTATTTTTCTACAGCAGTATATAGTGTGTCATACTTCAAAGATAGCTAGCAGTCTTCTGAAGATGAAAGCTAGGATAAAAGTTATCCAACACCACCTCTCCTCGTTCCATAAATATCTATAATACAATATGTCAAATACAATGTACTTTTTTTTTATCTTAATTTCTCTAGAAAGCAGATTCAAGAGGTCCCTCCCCCTACTGGTTCAGGAAAAGATTTCCTTGGAGAAAAGTGGAGAAAAACTGCTTGTTTAACAAGCAAAGTATTCACAAACATAAAAAACTAATAGTATTAAACAATAAAACCTCTCGCTGTTCTGAAGAGATGGCAAATTCAGAGAGAGCCCTTTTTGTGGGGTGTAGCTCAGCTCGCTCAGTCTCTTTTCAGCCCCTCCTGTGCTGGATAGTGCTGTGTTGCAGGTGCTGGTGAGCCAGGGCTGCTTGGTTCAAAGAAAAAGAAAAGCCACAGTCTGAGGAACAACTCTGCCTCAGCTATCTAAAAACAACTAACTAAAAACAAAGGAGAGCTCTCTCCCACTGTCCACACTGCAGACATCACAGTCCATGAGAAGGAATGCAGAGGAGTGAGTGCTGTTTCTGAAAACAAACTGTGTGCTTCTTTTCCCCCCTTTGCTCTCAGAACCAGTCTTAAAGGCACCAAACTCAATATCCAGCATAAACAGAACAGACGGCTGGGGCTACAAGCATTGTAAAGTCACCCTTGGACATTTTCTTATTATTCTCTCTGCTCACCCTTGATTTCTTCCTCAATATTCAATGTCCCTGACAGATGTTCTCCTGATGGTGGGGCTGTTGGGAGCAGTTATAAAGAAAGTGGTTTCCCTGGAAACAGAAACTGTGATGTACTATGTGAAAGTTTTTAGAATATTTCCACTTCCAGCCAGCAGTTTTCATAGCTTTTCAGAATAATGGAAAATCTGCCACTTTTCTCTGATCAATAGTATCACTCTTAAAAGTTTTCAAATACAGTTATTCCTTCTTATCACCCCATAATCTATTTAATATTTCTATTTTTACATGAAGCATAATTTGCTTCATATCAACTAATTTTACAAGTCTATAAAAGATGTGTTAGATCATGTTCAAGGAGCATATTTTCCTAATTTTCAGTGCCTACTTACACTTGGACAATATAACTGCACTTAAAGGAACTTCTAGAGGTTATAATTTACATTCTCCATCAGTAATGTTTTTCTCATTCCTTAATTCTAGCTAATTAGTAACCACATTTGTTAAGGCTTTGTAGCTATTTGATGAGGGAAAATCAGAAGTATGTGTTGCTTCACCATGAACTCTCTACCCCAGAATGAGTAATTTTCATGCACATAAAACAGAGCCTTTTTCTTTTTCTCTATATAGTCACCTCATAACCCTCCTGAGACAGAAACAATACATTTCTGGAAGATTCTTGAAACAATTGATAGCTTAGAATTTTTATTTATAAACTAGAAATCAGACTTAGGAATTTTGAAAAAATGATTATTGAATTTGCCTATTGATGTACAATAGGATAAACAAAGGAAAATGTTCCAACCTCCCAAGGAACTCATCATACCCATTCAAGAATAAAATCAGGATCTGAAATAGATATCTGGCCATATTAATCTCCAGACAGATCTTTTAAATGTCTTGTCAATTTTCTAATCAGGGTTTCAAGACATCCACTGGCACCTACCAATGGGTAGGCACTGCTTTGTCAAACACTGTTTCAGTGTGCATGTAAATGATGTAATTCAAATTACCATAGAAAGGCACAAATAGTTTTTTGCCTTTATATATCCTATCATTGCATGGACCATCGATTATGTAAAGAAGTACAAGAACAAAAAATTTTATGCTGAAAATTACATTTTCTGCCTTGTGTATGCTGACATTATGGTTTCATAATTCTGTCTGTAATGTTTGGGTTAAATTATTTGTTTTTCTCTTTAACTGTGTGTTTCATTTTTAGATAAATTCTTTTTTGCTGTAGCTGATGTCCTTTTTGTCTCTTTGTCAATTTATGAGTTTATTTTTGCATCAGTGACTTTTTATTGATTGTGAGGAGCCAAAAGCTGCGGCTTTGTTGTTCTTTTTCAAAGATAAAGAATGCATTCCCAGTTCAGCAGCACAAACAGGCTTGTAAACCACTGTCATCCACAGAAAGTTTTCTAGTACAACATACATTACCTTACATATACAGGAAATTATAATATTCCCTTTACCTGATTATCCTGAAGCACTTCTCAAGCAGTCATTCATTATTATACACCAAGTATAATCTGATTAGTAGTATTTTCTATGACATGAGCAACAACAAAAGATTACTACTCCAGTCACCCACTGAAACTCACATTTTTATGTTCATGAATCCACTTTTCTAGTTTTGCTTATTGGTTTGTTTTTAGTGGGTTTTTTTGTTGTTGTTGTTTTTTGGGGTTTTTTTGTTGGTTTTTGGTGGGTTTTTTTTTGGTGGTTGTTTTTGTTTGTTTTGGGTTTTTTGTTTTATTTCAGTTTGGTTTGGTTTGGGATTTTTTTTGGTTTGGTTTTTTTTTTTTTTTTTCCCCCTAATAACCAAGACCTGTATAATCTCACAGATTCTAAAGTTCTGACTTCATCTCTGTCTAGATTACTGACGGGGCAAGGCAAGTTGGCTGTGATGCATACATCTCTTTCTTTCCAATGTTTGCAAACTCTAGATAAAATCCATTTCTTTTATTAAATCAACTTGTGTTTAATCCTTTCAAAATTTTTATTACTTTTTTGAGTGATCTATTTTATCTACCACTCTTTCTAGTGTACTTAAGAATTTAGTGTACTTAATGTCCCATAGGGTCTGTGTGTGTTTTCTGAAGAGATAAGAGTCCAGTGATGTTTTCCGAGTTCTGGCATCTCCCATCCTAATGCCACTCCATCAATTTAATTTTTTTTTATACTTTTTAAAATTTATTTAGGGTAAAAAAAAAATGTATTAATACCTTTTCAAAGATCACTTTCTTCAAACAGTATACCAAAACACGCAAACATCACAGTGGCAAGATATTTTCTCTGTCTCAGTACAGAAGGAAATGATGTGGTTATTTGCCCTGTACAATTTTTTTAATCTTGTTCTCAGAAGCACTAGAACTTCCACATAGTGCAATAACCTGCATAATGTACGGATAGTCAGATCACTCCTGAAAGTGTGTTAATAATGCTCCTTTGCCAGAATTGCTATTTCTGCCAAGCAATGGCTCCAGGTCATTTAAAATAATTCTAGCAATGACAAAGAAATACTGAAAATTCTAAATCAACTGTGACAACATTTCTGGATAGAAAAAGAAGAAATATCTGAAAAATTAAGACTACACTGCTAGAGTACTTATAAGTATCAGCTTTCATGCCTAATACATTTAAAGTTCTGTTGCTAAACTAAATTACCAAATTTTTATCAATACACTGCTTTCAAAACAGCTAAGACTATTGAAATTTTAGAATTTTATGCATGCATGACAACTATCAATTGCTTATCTTTTGGTAAAAGGGTGAGGTAAATGATGAAAGTTTTTTGTCTGGTTTTGTTTTGTTTTTTCCAAATACAGAACTGATTATCTTACCATTTGAAACACCATCAAATAATAGAAATTATTTTTGCTCACAATTGTGATTTTTTTTAGCTTTAGGTAAAACAGCTAGTGTATTTATGTTAGTTCTTCTCTTGTTATCAGAGCCTATTGGAAGTGTATCTATCTATGCATCATTGTCAGATAAAAATTAATTCATAGGGATTGTTTATGGTATACTTCACCGGAATTTCTTTGCATTATTTGAAGGATTCCTAAGTCATATACTAAAATTCCATCAGTAATTCATGTGTGGGCTGTGGGTCCCAGATAGCCAAATAGTTATCCCATCATCTGTTTCAAAACCAGTCAGGATAACTGTTGTGAAATAAAACCTGAGTGTACTACTGTGTCCATTTTAGACTGATTTTGAAACAGAATTAATTTTGACAGGACATAGTGTTTGTTGTTAGTTTGTATCAATGGAACTCATTTAAGATAGTTTGAATCTATTGCATTTCTTGGGGGATTAGACTTTGAACTGATATTTGCTTTGTCAAAACAAAGACAGAGGATAAGCAAGCAAAAGGTTATATTCTAGACTCTGGTGAGGAAATAACTTTTGGTGCAATTTACTGTAAAATTTTTGTGCAATCTACTACGATAACTCAAAATTCACTTTGCAGTGAAATTTGGAGCTATCTCAGACTAAAACCTGTAGAGAAAACTGATAGAAGCAAGCTTTTTGTTTGCTTGTATTGTTTTGTGAGTTTCACACAAAACCAATCAAATTTAAACTAGACATATAATGGACAGACAAGTGATCATGGAGCCCAGAGACATACCAATGTTCAGTGAAGACCACTAATAGGAGGAACTGCCATCTCTGTTATAGAAAGAGACAATCTTATGGTAAGACTTCATACACTGTTGCCATGAAACTGTCACCAAAACTGAGTCAAGGAACTGTATAGTGAATAATCAAAACAAAGGAGAATGTCTAAGGAGGACTATTTCAATTCATAGAACAGAAGCAGGGCAAACTAATTAAATAAAAAAATTGACCTGAAGAAGTAATAGAGTTTAATACTAAACTATTCTTTCTGGATATTATAAAAACAAAAAATCTCTGTTGTTAGAGTTTTCAATGCTTTAAATTCTTGTATATGCATACTTTATCCCTTTGATTTTAGTTTATTGAACATTCAGGGGTTTATCACATTTTTCAGCTGTAGCAAGAGTTCTTGAAAATGTGTCATTTCTCAAGGAGACATCCTAATGTGATAAAGAGGGGAAAAAAAATCTCAAGTTACAGATTTCAAACTCCTTTGTGTTTTGGACCATGGAGACTATTATTTGCCGTCTTAAGTTCTGTATTGATCAATGATTATAGGATGACAAATGACTCTCAATGCACAGTAATTCAGCTTTCCTTTGTTTAAACACTGGTGTACATGCTTGTAGTGTTTTTCTCAAGGCAACCCTGAGGCAGCCTTCAGGGTAAGTTTTCAATACTGCAAGGCTGCACATGTGGCTTCAGGAGTCAGCAACTCACTGAACCTTGTCAGACTGTCACTAGCTTGTTGTCACAGTTTCAGCATGGTACACAGGACATTATTTTAATGAAGATATGTGAGATGTACCATGACATCTAGCAAGACATCTTTAGAAAAGACTTCATTACAAATTTTTTCAAAGCGCTGGTAATGATCTAGCTGGAAATATCACCCAGTTTAAACTACAGTAGGCTGTATTTCAGCCCAAAATATACCATTAAATGCTGGTACATTACATGGGATTTGAGCACCCCTTTTGGCAAGTCTCCATATATGAGGGCCAAATAAGAGTTAAAAATATTTATTTGTAAGAGAAGGCAAACTGACACAGAGCTCTTTTATGGGGCTGATAAACTACTTTCCAGCTCAATCCCCAGCCCCTTTTAGCAGATCAGTTACTTTTCTACTATAGGCTTCATGATCAGCAGTTTGTTTGGATTGTTTGCTTATGCTTATGCTGGGTCACTGGCAATCCTTTATTTGGTCACAGAGAATTAATTTTCTCTGCATGTCTGTGTGAATGAAACGTCCTAAATTATAGAATAGCATGGGAACAGTAATGAAAAATTAGCAAATTGTACTAATTTTCTTTTAAAGCGATATTTCTGCAAGAATGACTGAAAACTTCAGAACCAGAAAATATTTATTGAATGTTTTGGCGAAGTTTCAACTAATCAGTCATAACCAATTGCAACCACAGCAATTTAGTTTTTAGTTGAGAGAAGAAATGCATTATTTATTTTCTCTCTCTATTTTACTTCCTTTTTTTCTTAAGTCTCCTTGAATACTGGTGTCATTTAAAAATTAAAACAGGAAAAAATTGAGGTAAAATATTTACAATTTAATAACAATCAAACAGGTACACCTTGGTTTGGTCCTAACATTGGAACAACGTTTATGGATTAGAGAATCCTTCAACTGATTAGAAAGCTTCAACTGACTGATCATGTCTAGCTGAATGAAGCATTAAAGAATTATTCAAAGAAAATTGTGTCTCTAAAGGCTGTTAGCTGTTTGTAATAAACTAAATTAAATTACACAAGAAGTTCTCATATATTTCCACATTATTCAGGATTATACTTTTTTTATTACTATTATTTATTCACAGAAGGCAGATTTTCCTCTTTTTTAAAAGTTAAGAAGGGAACTAAGTTTACTGCCAATCCTGGCACTACTGCATGTACACTTTAGAGTAACAAGAAAATCACTGTACAGATGCCATGCTTTGCTGATTTGTGATTCATGACAATACCTATACATCCTTCAAGCAAAGGCTAAGACTGAGAATGCAGGAAGCTCAACTGTTGTAGGCACACAGGTGATGTCCTTTGGAATGCATGTGATTAATACTTTGCTAGTAAGGCAATACATAGGATGACTCAGTTCTTCAAGGCACACCTATATTAGTGTAAAATGAGAATACGCAGGTTAAGAAATATTCAGTTATGGTATCAAAAGACACATGTGTTACCAATAATGACTGACATTGGAAAATATGAAGTAAATGAATGAAGAACTGGTTAAAATACATGCATGACTGTGACTGTTCTTTTCCAAATTTTTATTTCAAATTCAAAATCATTATGTACATAGCATTGCATTTCATATCCTTTCATTTCAGTGGCATTCAGAAGATCATAGATGTACTTCAAAGGGATAATATATATATATCAACAAACATTACTTCTCATTCAAAATATGATTAAGCTAATTAAAATCAAGTTGCAGGAACCAAGAACTTAGCAGGATTCACAGAACATTTTGGATATATAATGTGTATGAAGAGTGTCCTTGCGTCTTTAAAATAGGAAATTAGAGCAATGAAATAGGAGAAGGAAAAGAAACACAGAAAGAAAAGAAAATTATTTCCTTGCATAATAATTTAAACTAAATTGTTGAGATCATTAGTGACAAATATCTAGATGATTGATCAGGAAACTTCCCTAGAAAATAAGTTATGGGAAGATAATATTAATTTCAGCACAGATTAAATGACAAAATATCTATGATCAAACTACATGCCATAAAAATTAAATTGGCAGCATGAAACTGGAAAGGGAATTAGAGCAATCACAGTTAAATATATGTCAGTAGCAGAATACTTTAGTATGTGTTTTGTGGGCAAATGCAGATATTCAGCATATAATCCCAAAATGAATGCCCATTATGGTAATGAAAACTGTCATCAGAGACATAGAAGAATCACAGGCTAGATGAGAATTGGATTCCAACAAGCCAGAAGGAAATCACTTTTTTGAAAGAAATTGAGTAGGGGGTGATTCTGTCAGATAAAGAGCAATGCTGATGAAGGACTTAGAGCAGGACTTGAATCGACATTTAATCAGGATAATATTTTTTCTCCTTTCTATGCTGTGACTTCAAGAAATTCACTCAGCCCGTTCTGGCTTGGAGAAGAAATCTTCAGTGTAAGCACAGATTTCTTGTAGTTAACTCCAATTTGGTGTGAGTTTCTTCTTCTATTCTTAGCATACATATATTGCTGTAATACATCAAAGACCTTAACTGAAGAAATAACTTGATATAAGGCTAAGAAGCTTTCAGCTGTCTAAACATAGACATCTAGTGCTCTTTTAGGTTCTGTTGAATAATTTGCCAGTGCTGCAGCTGCAGCTTCAGATGCCACAGGTCTCCCATGAAGGCAGTTTTGCATCTGCCAGCAGACATCACATGATAGCCTAGACCATTTTGAAATGGCACATTTATGTACAGACAAGTCAGCTCCTTCCTGATTTGTATGCCTAAAAAATTCCTGGGTGAACAAAACAGTTGTGAAAGTCAGACTATTTTTTTCAATTTTTTTCTTTTATGATTTATAAAGAGCATGAGTATTTTGTTAGTAATCAATCATTTTGTTGAGCACTGCTGAAATCACTAACAGAAGCATGAAATAGCAAAAAAAAAAAAAAAAAAAAAAAAAAAAAAAAAAAAAAAAAAAAAAAAAAAAAAAAAAAAAAAATGGAGTAACTTGTTCCATTCTTGGTTTTGGTATGATGCAGAATCTGCAGCATCTTCAATCTGCTTTCCCACTTACTATTAAAAAATAAAAAAATTATTCAGTATTCAGCAAAGATTATTGAGACATGAACCACAAAGTCAAATCAACTGTGGAAAGAATTCATACATATATACTGGGGTTAAAATCCTCAAGTGCTGTGGCCTAACAAATTTATTTTACTTCTTGGTGTCAGAAAACAAGCCCTGTAGAACCTTGTGAGTGTCAGAGAAAAAGCAAAGTAGAGAAACTGTTTAAGTGACAGGAAAAGAAAGCAAGTGAAAAGCCAAGTAAAGGAGCAAAGTAAAGGTGAGCTCATGCAGTATTACTCTTTTTCTCTCTAAATTCTCCTTGCATAGCAGGGGAAGGATACTGGATAAGGGGAATGAGTATGACTTGAAGGAAAGAAAGTATGGAAATAAAAGCGAGAGTTAAAACCTAGGAAAAAAAAAAAACAGGAATTCATGGAGGAAATTAAGTGGGTCATGCACATTCTAGTATATATTTCTGAGGGGTAGAGACAGTGGGTGAATTCTGAAGTAAGAGAGTGGGACAAAGAACCAAGGATAAAGAAGAATAAAAGCCAGAAAACTCAGTCATTTGTTACAGATGGTAGAACTTTTTGATTTGTTTTGCCGACAGTTTGCTTTATGGAACTACTCTGCTCTGATGTGAGTGGGAGGTCACTTTCCAAGAAAAGGAATGTGAGTGGTCAGCTCTGGGAAAGTTCAGAAGCAACCAGTAAGAGGAGCAGCAAGAAGGGACAATGCTGCATAGGTGAAGAGATTGAAGCATTTGGGTTATATTGATTTCTTATTTTTTAAAATACAGGCAAAGAGGTAAGGTCCTAGACAACCTGAAGTCTCATCATACCACATCATGTGAGGAAAGTAAAAAAGCTTCAAGAACAATGCTGAAAAGGCTGAGCAGATGCATGTAGATTAGAAGTCCACTAAAAGTGCTGACAGACCAGCATTTGATTTTGAGGGAAGATGAAGGAAAAAGCAGTGCCAGCTTGGCGCTGTATTGGTTCTGCACTGATTAAGTACTTAGTGAAGGGTTAAGCACTTAAAGCTCCCTAAGAACTTCACTCTGAGTTAAGTGCACTCAGCATGTGGCTCAGTGAGCGTTAAAGAGCAAAAATACCCCTGCCCTGTTATTGAGGCTTTGACAGGCTGCACTCTGCAAACTTGTTAATATACTGCACAAAGAATATTTTTAATGAATTGCAAAAATAAGTAGGTTTATTTATTAAATGTTTCCTTGTATCTTTCTGCATATATAATCTCAAATTTGACAGTCAAATAGAGTATTATTATTTATCTATGAAGATATGGAGACTAAAATTGAAAATCTGTGGCCAGGAAATATTTTGTTGCCTAAAACTCCTCTGAGTAGCCAAAAATAAAAAACTACAGAAAGCATTTTTGCATCAGCATGTTTGAATCCTTAACATATTATCATAGATGTGTCAAAGCTCTGGATATTTATTATAAGAGTATTTGTTTTAATTTGCCTTCTCAATTAAGTTTTTTAAATTGTCATATGTCCATTGAATACAAATATTTCATTGCAGCCACATTCCCACACTAGAGTGTGTAAAATGTCTTTGATTTAAAAATGCCCATAGCTTTATTTAAGCCCAATGTCATATTAATTTCTTATTCATCAATGCTCTTTAAATGTAATAATGCCATAATACCCCTTGTGCTTTGATTACCAGTCATTGGCAGAAGAACTTAGTAATTAGCCTTGAGGTGAAATCTCTTAATTTGACTGACTAATCAGATTTAAAAAAAAAAAAAAAAAATCAGATGACCATGGTCAGAAAAAAAAATCAAATGTTGCTACTGCAATGCAGTTATAGACACTTTTATAGTTTGGTTGCTATGTAAAACTGTATTGGGTTTACATGTCAAAAGGTTTTTTGGGATGGGCTTCAGCAGTGACCTCTGTGAGAAGAGGTCATGGGCTGCCTCCATGACAGATCCTGCCAGTTAAAAAATGGACCTGATGTTGCACAAATCTGAGCCCATCAGCCAAGCTGGTGATGCCTCTGTGAAAACTTATTTAAGAAAGGACAAAAAACTACAGTACAATCCAAATACAGTCCTGAAAAAGGTCTGAGAAAAATGTAAGATAAAGAGCCCTGCAGACAACAAGCTCAGTGAAGGAAGGCAAGGAGGTGGCCCAGATGCTGGAACAGAGATTCCCCTACAATCAATGGAGAAGACACTGATGAGAAGCTTGCAACCCCCATCCCGTGGAGGATAAAGATGGAGAAGATATCCTCTCTGCAGCTTGTGGAGGATTAGAGGTCGAGCCAAGGAATAAGGGAGGGTTGGAGACTAGGTTTTTTTAGTTCTATCCTTGTTTCTCACCATCTTACTCTATTTTTAGTGGGAAATATACTAAAATAATTTCCCTAAGTCAGCCTGTTTTGCCTGTGATCATAATTGGTAAAAAAACTCCTTGTCTTTTTCTCAATCTACCTCAAAGATTTTTAGTCTTATTTTCTCCCCTTTTCCTGTTGAGGAGGGGAGTGAGAGGATGCCTTGGTTGTCATTTGGGAGCCACCCAATGATAGCTCACTGCACTAGCTCTTTGTGCTTCAATGAAAAAAAATAATAAAAGCAGCCAAATAGACAACCACAAAAAATGTGAATCACCTAGACATATTTTTTTAATTATCATTTTCTTATTTTCTATTCAATGTGGAAAAGCACAAACATTTACCAGAAACACTTAGGTGTAGTTAGTGTAATGTTTAATAAAATAACATGAAACAATTAATTCTACACACATAGACAGAGTGTAAGTTCATAGGTAGAGTCATATCAGTGTTAATAATTATTTGACTAGATTCTTGAGCCAGGAAATAAAATGCCTGTAAAGGAGTTTATCTTAATTTCTTCCTCTTGCATAAGCCCAGGAATCGTTATAAAAAGGAGATATGTGTAGTTACCTGGAGTGTGGAAATTAATCTGAACTAACATCAAATGACTTTGGGATTTGGGTTAGCAAAAATGGGTTGACAGATGTCTTTCCCAAATCATTCTTAATCAGGCTTCCAGAAAAGCCTTGCAGCATACAGGTGTTGACTCCAAAACATGTTTAGGTAGAAGAGAATCAAAACCCGAAGCTCCTGGCTCTTGAGGAAATATTGTGCACAGCAGGCACACAATCATATGGAATAAAGGTGACTCTATACTCTGCCATCTAAAGCAAGTCAGGTTTGATCAGAACATGACAAGAACTTCCCTCAGGCAGAGGGTAATCTGTTCACTGAATTCCAAAAACAGAATCACAAATTCCCTTGAATGATAAAGGAACAAATTCAGGGAATTCCTAGCATAACAAATGCATACAGGAAAAATTACATTACTTACTTTTTGTGTGCTACTTAATAAGATGTCAAGACAATGGAAAAGAGTCAGAATTAATTTGCAATATCAGATTTTCTTTTTCAGCATTAATCAACAACAGATTATATTTTCTTCAGTTTTTTAGAATCTCGTTAGAAGTCAGACGTAAGTCACTTTCTCACTTCACTGGGAGAAAATTTCTGCCAGAAGACTTTATTCTTGTAAAGTTTTCTGTGTTCTCAAAAATATTTATTTGGTTTGCTTCCATCATACTACTCTGTTTTTATGCAATTCTTCTGATGATTTGGTGTGAGTACCTTAGTTATTAACATTTTATTATTTTAATTATCTTAATTTCTTTTATTTCCCAGCCCATCCTTCTAGTTCCTCCATCTTATTAATTCTCCTATTTAAACTGCCTTCAATCTGTCCATATCTTTCCAGAAGTTTAGGTATGTCTTTTTACAGAAAATTCAGAATTAACATTTTATTTATTACAATACATTGTTATGTCTCACCTTCAAGCCCCATTGGAACACTGTCTTTAATTTTCCATCACCTTAATCTCAGGCTTGACTAAGCACTGCTACCTCCCTTGTTTATCCCCTCTTCTAAACACAGAATTCACAAACCTCTTTTCCAGATGTTTACAGCTTTACCTTATTCCACCTGCATGATTAATTTTATACTTTAACTATCGTTTTTGTAAACTTAAGGGTTTGTTCTTTCCTCTGGATCAATAAGAAAGCGATGATATTACTCTAGAACAGCGAATTATCACTGTAATATTGCAGAGTCTGCGTGGTTGCTGTGCTGGGGGAACAGGGCAGTGCTTGGTCACCCCGGGGAGTTCCCTCGGCACAGCGGGCACAGGCACAGAGCCCTCGGGACAGGTCTGGGCTTCTTCCAGGACTCCAGGCAGCCTCGGACCTGGGATAAATGTAGCGAGATGAATCCTGCGTGACCCTTTCAGAGAGGCTGGACTCCCAGTGGAGTAAGGAAACAGATCTACCTTAGGAGTCTTGTCCAGAGATTTTAATTCCAGTACAGCAGCACTTCCGAACAGCTTGACCTCCAAGATAGAACCAAGGGCCCACATGGCTGCCCCCAGGTTATAACCCGGGACAGGGGGAAGGGGGAGGGCATGCAGCCTTCCCATCAGAAAGGGACCGGGCGTGACCCGAGGGCTAAAGGGCAGCCTAAAGGTCACATCTCCTGTGAGGAGGGCTGGGCCCTTTCTGCCCAGGCCAATTCCCTCCACGACCTGGCCCCTGCAGAATCCCAGGGTGCCAGGTAGACCCTGTGTATTAAAATCATTCCCTAGGGATCGGCTAGGAAAAACCTACCCTAGGGGAGGGGAAAAACCCCCAAAGGGAGCTCACCTTGAAAGCCTTAAAGGCACACTACAACATTACTCTGTAGAGTTCTTCATTTGTAGATAGAAGAAACTCAGTAGATCCACTTCATCAAGGATTCAGTGAAGAAGTTGGTACGGTTCATTCATGTGGCACAGTTCAACAGCAGGCAACGGAGCAGAGCAGGCAAAAGACTAATAGAACAGCTAAAGAAACAGTTAAACTAAAAAACAACAAGTTTTTTCTTAAGGGAGATCTCTGATGTTTGTTCTTGGGACCAATTTTACTTAATGTTTTCATTAACAGTTTTGAAAGAAAATAAATATATAGTGATGTTTTCAGATAACTACATGTAAAAACATTGTACAGAGAAATGTTTGAATATCATAAAGGGACAACTGGATGATACTCAAGGCAAAATTAATAGAAAAGCTATGAAATTTAATAGGTGAACATGCAAAGTGATGCAGTTAGGGACATAAAAAGCTATTTTTGCTTTGTTATAAATGGGATTAATTGGCTTTAAAATAGTAAATGAAAGAAAGGCACTGGTTGTAGGGTTTTTTTCTAGATTCTAATATTTTTTTTTTAATACTGAAGCTCACAGCATTCTTCTGTAAAAGTGAAAATGTGGGATGAGCAGCGTCCTGTTGTTCTGGGTAGAGAACTGGCTGAAAGGCAGGTCTCAAAGTGTTGGAGTGGATGGGCCTACATCTGGCTCATGAATGGTCTCTAAAGGTGCCCCTCAACATTCGGCTCTAGGGCCAGGTTTTTTCAATATGTTTATTGATGTATTTCATGCAAGAGTGCAATTCACCATTATGAATTTTGCTGATGATACCGAAATGAGAGGTGCTGCTGATTCTCTTAAAGGACGGGAGGCCTCAAGAAGGACTCTAGCTAGTTTGGAACATTGGGTTATGATAAAATTTACTAAGTAAAAGTGCTGGATTCTTCACCTGGGACAGAGTAATACTGGACATAAGTGTAATCTGGGAGAGGAGTGGATGGAGAGCAGCCCTGCAGAAAGGGATCTGGGGGTGCTGGTTGGCAGCAGCTCAGTATAAGTCAAGATTGTGCTCTGGCACTCCCATTCTGGAGTCGTAACCACTCATAACCACAAACACAGTCATAACCAGCCAGTAAAGAGAGGTGTTTATCCTGCAATATTTAACACTGCTTTGGGCTCACCTTGAATCATGCATGTGTTTCTGGACCCCACAATTTAGGAAGCGCTGGAAGGTCCTTGACCTAAATGAGTCCAGAAAAAGGCAACAGAGCTGGTGAAAGGTCTGGTGAAAGGCTGGTAGTCTCCTAAGAGGAGTGCCAAGGACTTTGGAAGAAGAGGAGGGTGAGGGGCAAACACATTGCCCTCTGCAGGTTTCTGAGAAGGGGAAATGGAGAAGCAGGTTCTGTTCTCTTCTTCTTTGTATCCAGTGATAGGACAGGTGAGAATGTTTAAAGCTGAGTCAAGAAAGATTTAGGTTGCATATTAAGAAGCATTTCTTTACTGAGAGGAACTGAACATTTCTTTACTCTGCAACAGGCTTCCTAGAAAGGTGGTTGATGCCCCAAGCCTGTAGGTGTTTGAGAGTCATTAAAGATATACTTTAACTTTTGGTCAGTCCTTAAGTGGTTGGCACTTGGACTAGATGATTACTGCAGGTCCCTTCCAACAAAACTATTCTATGCTATTCTATTCCATTCCTAATAGAAAATAAATTTCGATTATTTCTATTTCTATTTCTATTTCTATTTCTATTTCTATTTCTATTTCTATTTCTATTTCTATTTCTATTTCTATTATTTCTATTTAAATTTCTGATTTCTGTTCTATCCTATCCTAGTCTACTCTATTCAAGGAGACAGAGAGATCCATGGGCCACCACTGTGATGCTACTGGCTAAAGAACTAGTATGGCTGTGGATAGTAGAAATCGGCAAGCATGTTTGCAAATGTACTTTTGAAGTTTTTCAAAGCATTCATATAACCCACTTTAAACTAACAAGTGTTGACACTTCTCACACATGAATCACCATGGAACTCTCTGTCGTTGATAGAAAATAATACACATTTCCTGAGTATACTTTATCTCACTTAATGAGTGCCAATTCAATTTAATATTGAAAAAAAAAATAGCATGGGGGTTTTATTTACTGAGAAATACTCAATTAAAACAAAATCAGATATAAATAGGTTAATTAAAATAGGTGTTTCTAAAAAATCTTTAAAATTAAATAATTTTAAAGGAACATATTTTATCTTTGTGTAGGTAGATATTTTGACACTTCTAAAGAATCTGAAGATATTCAGATATTCTGCATTTGGCAGCTCTTCATAATAGTAGTGTTACTGTCTAATATTGGAACTAAAGATTGTTTATTAGCTTATATGTGAAAATGAGTAATGCAAAAAACTTCTGAGGTGTCCTAAAACATGTAACAGTATTGTGGGTATATACATATGCCTGATGGATGCTTGTAAAGATGAAACTAGGCTCTTTCCCATGTGTCCAGTGACACTTATTGTTCAGAGACAGTAAGTGCACCCAAAAACACAGGATGTTCCACTTTAACACAAGGAACCCCTTTTTCACTGTAAGTGTGACTGAACACTGGAATAGGTTTCCTAGGAAGGTTGAGGAGTCTCCATCCCTGTAGTTATTCAGATATCATCTGGTCATGGTCTTGGACAAGTGGCTCTAGGTGGCTCTGCTTAGGGAGTTGGATGGGATTCTTTCCAACCTCAACCTTTCTGTGACTCAATGTTTCTTAAGGTTGGCCTAAGACTGTCAAGACACATATTGTACAAGTAGATAGTGAGGTGGGTAGGAAATTACCTGACAGCTTACACTCAGAATGTGGTGATCACTGGTTTTATCTCAACCTGGCAGACTGTTACAATGATGTTTCCCAACAATTAACAATTAACACAGGGGCCCACCCTGTTCAATATCTTCACAAATGATCTGGATGATGTGATTGAAAACACCACTGCCTCATTTGTTGATGACACCAAACTGGGTGATGTGTTAAAAATGTCACTTGTGTTGAGCCGTCTTACAAAGAGGCCTGCACAGGCTGTAAGAGTGGGCTAACAAGAACTCTATGAAGTTTAATAAGACAAGGGCAGAGTCCTGCACCAGGGATTGAACAATCAAAAATCCAGAAGAGGCTGGGATCTGTTGTGGCTGGAAACAGCCTTGGTGAAAGAAATGTAGGGTTCATGGTAGACAACAACAAAAGTCAGTAGAATGTCACTGCAGTAATAAAGGCAAATCAGATCCTCAGCTGCATCTTCAGGGGCATTACTAAGAGAAGAAGAGCCATGATCATTCCACTCCATTTAGTGCTTTTCAGGTCTAACCCCAAATATTTTGTCCAGTTCTGGTCCCCACCAAAAAAATGTAGACAGGCTGGTAGCAGGTCCAAGGCAGGGCCATAAGTATGATCAAAGGGCTGAATAACCTGCCTCATTGAGGAATGACTGAAGGAGCTAGCTCTTTTTGAGAAGAGAAGAGAAGAGAAGAGAAGAGAAGAGAAGAGAAGAGAAGAGAAGAGAAGAGAAGACCTCGGTGGACCTCCTCACAGTATCCAAATACTTAAAGGCTGCCTAGAGAATAGAAGCTCTCTCTACACAAGGAGACACATGGAGAAGGATCAATCAGTGGACACAAGTTGCAGCAGGAGAGGTTTTCTCTCAACGTAAGAAAGAAATTTTACACAGTGAGAGCTGTGATGGTTTAAGGCCAATCTGGGAGGAGAACTGCTAGGGAAGCTGTCCCCCCTCCCCTCTAACCGGTTTGGGAGAAAAACTCCTCTGAGAGAGAATGGAAAGAAACCTGTTTATTAGACCAGCAAAACACTCCCCCAGCACAATAAATTGAACAATACCGGNCATTGTAATGTCAACCCAGGACAGAGCAATCATTCACTAGAACAACCTCCCCAGAGATGTGATGGAGTCCTCATCACTGGAGGTTTCTAAAATGCAATTAGGACATGGTGCTAGATAATCTCATCTGGGTTTCCTCTACCAGGAGGTTTTGGAGAAGATGATCTTTTAATTTGCCTTCTTACCTGGGCTATGATCCCTATGACTCTATGATCCCTAATCTTTTATTCATGAATAATGATTCAATCTTATTCACACTGCATACTTATAAATCAGTTTTCTTGTGTAGAGTGTTTATAAATTCATTGAAGTAAATTAAAATACTCAATTGATTCTGCAAGCTTTAAGGGTTTTATACTGTAAATCAGACATTTAGGTTTTGTGTTTTTTTTCTGTTTGATATATATTCACAGCCCAAAATTGAGATGCCTAGGATAATCCAGCCTTTAAGAACTCAGTGCAACAAAGAGAGTATCTCCAGTGTTTGATTCATCAGACTACCTCCAGACAGCTTTCATAGGGTAAGATGTTCTCTTTGAGGTGTTTATTTTTGTTTCTTAATTTGAATTGCTTCAGAGTAACCTACATCTGAAACTAATTAAGATATAACATTTAGAAAGCAAAAGAGTTGTTAAATATGCATCCTGGCTTGGATCATTTTGAAGAACTATGACTGCTGACAGCAATGGACAATACCACAAAATAGGCTTTAAAATGGAAAGCCTTGGACATTGAAGGATACAGGAATAAAATACATTATCACATCAGCTTAAGTAATTTTTTATACTGACTGCAGATTTTCTTTTTGTAATTATAATATCTGAATTTTACCTTATGCAGTCTCTTGCTTGATCTTTTTGCCTCTCTTTACCTTGCTTTTCTAGTCTTTTCATTTATTGTATCCCAGCCTGACTCCAGCAGTTATTTAGTCAGAAAAAAATCAATTTCTCAATTTACTGATATCCACCTCACAAGCTGTCTCGTGTTATCCAGCTGTTTAAACCAGGAAGTCTGCTCACAAAACAGAAATATTTTTTACTTTTTGTCTGAT
Source organism: Rhadina sibilatrix (assembly GCA_013400275.1). Lineage (NCBI taxonomy): Eukaryota > Metazoa > Chordata > Aves > Passeriformes > Phylloscopidae > Rhadina > Rhadina sibilatrix. Next base: position 72,782 of record VWYO01015651.1, read on the forward strand.
TCAGTCTGAACAGTATCTCCATCAAAATGACAAATTATTGCACACTCAGTTTGGAGGGTGTATCAGCTTCACTGTTGCTGGTTTAGCTTACCAGCTACCTTACACAGTTAAGTTTTTATACAGTCACTACATTATACATTTCTCAAATTATTTATAAATGTATGACTCTTGTTTGTTTGCACGAGATATTTCATATTTTTAATCATCTTTGGCATCTTCTTATCAAAGAACCAGAGCATGGCCTGGGTTGGAAGGGATCTTAAATATAATTTAATTTCAACTCCCTTGCTGTGGGCAGGGGTATCCTGCCTTCCACTAGACCAGGTTTCTCAGAGCTCCATCCAACCTGGTCTTGTACACTTCCAGGGACGGGGCATTAGCAGCTTCTCTGGGAAATGTGTTCCAGTGTCTTACCACTCTCACAGTAAAGAATTTCTTCCTAGTATCTGATCTAAACCTGCCTGCTTTCTTTGAGTTTGAAGCTACTCCCCCTTGTGCTGTTGCTACCTGCTCTTGTACAAAGTTTTGCTCCATCCTTCTTGTAGGTCCCCTTCTGGTATTGCAAGATCATAATTAGGTCACCCTTTTTTCTGGCTGCCTTTTTTCCAGCCTGAACAATCCAGATTCTTTTAGGCTTTCCTCAGAGGAGAGGTTCTCCATCCCTCTAGTCATCTTGCTGACTCTCCTCTGAACCTGGTCCAAAAAGTCGATGTCCTCCCTGTACTGGGGATCGCAGAGCAGAATGCAGCACTCCAAGAAGTGTCTCACCAGAGCTTCTTTTGTATGATATATCAATGTATTTATTTAACTCATGTAAACCATTGTGATCTTGGTCAAATAAAGGTAGAGGGAAAAACCCTACAACTCTGTCACTTCAAATATTTGTTATGCTCTTATAGATATAAATCAAAACCAATACCAAAGTTCAATAAATGATAACTCATACAAAAAGAAAATACAACTCGTCACTAACATTTTCTGTGATCAAAGGGTATTTGTAATTGATAAAGATTTTTCAATAAATGCTATATATGCTATATATATGCTATATATAATATAAGCTATATATATAGAGAGAGCTTATATTATATATATATAGCATATATTATATATAGCATATATATAATATATGCTATATATAATATAAGCTTGTATGAAATTAGAGTTTTACTCTCTCTTTGTTAACAGAAAGGGACCAAAAAAATTGGGGAAAATTAAGACTCTAGAAATGAAATTGTCAGCTTTCTTGACCATGCTACTGTAAAAAAAGACTTGCATGTAAAAATTATTTACTGTTTTCCTGATAAATGTGTGCAGGTTAAGGTGACTGACTTAAGAGTAGGAGTACAATCAGGAATTATTATGTCATTTGGATTTGCCTCTTGGTAAAGCCATGGGGAAAGATACGATTTTACAGTGACTTGGTCAACTATCTTTTCTGTAATTTGCAGAATTTACAGTGTCATATACTTCTGGAGTAGCATGAAAAAAGAGACTATTTGCAAGGTGAGAAAATTCTATAGTTTTGTCACCAACCAAGAAGAGAGTTCAGGGGAGAGAACAGGACATAAAAGATCACCATATTGCAGTGCAGAGTGGATACTGTCCAAATATGATCCTTACTGATGCAAAATGCTATTGTTTCAAAACAGAACTCCGTGAGAAATTCAAAGGATGTTTGAACAAAAATAAAGTTTCTCCAATTTTTTTACACTTTCGTATACAAACAGGCCACTAAATTATTAAGTGGTTAATAATTGTACATATTTTAAAAAAATAAGAATTCAAGTAGGGTAATTTTGATTCTTAATTCTTTTCTTCTTAATTAATTAATTAAATTACCCCAGGTAATTTACTGGGGTGATATATTGCATATATTTTTTCCAACAATCTATTCTTAATTTACTCTAGAGAGGGGAGAAATAGAAAAATGAGGTTAAAAATGAAGTTAAAAAGACAGAGAAAAACAGATAAATGAACCTCTTAATCAAATGCATAATTAATAGTATTCAAAAAATTCTATGTGATTAGAACATGGCTGCTTTCAAAATTTATAAATTTTCAGTTTACACAATTTTAACATATTTTAATTATTTTTAAAAGAAATTGCTATTTTTTGATTGTGGAGAAATATATGTGGAAGATTTAAATATTCTCAATCACAAATATAACATATCGAAGAGACACTAATAAAACTTTCTATTTTCCACATTCTTTATACTTCTAAATCTCACAGGCTGAGAGTTTAAATCTTATTTTATTTCAGGTTTTATGGAAGAACAGTGACATGTAGAAGTGATTTGCTTTCTTTAGTCTCTTTTAGCAATTTAAAACCAGACATGTCTCAGATATGTTATTCTACGTGGTTATTACAGTTTGTTAAAAGATGTGATAAAAAATGATAGAATTTCTTGCAAGGTTTTCCTCCTGACACTATTAGAACTTTTTAATCTAATTTCAATTGTGGAATATAATCAATTTGCTTTGCATAAGAAGTGACCTAAACTGCTTTTAGTTGTAAAAGTTTGTTAAAACTTTAAAGAAAAGCAAATATACTTTTACGTCCAAATATGACTGATTTCAAATAGTCTGATTTCAGAAGTATAATAACTGTGAATATGACACTAACAGTTGCAAAATATTGAAAAAGACAGCTATTAAGGTTAATTTATAAGTCACAGTTCCCAACAATTATCTTGCTATTCAAATCAAATCAGTGAGATTGCAGCAGAGTGACAGATTTATTTTGACACCTATAAGTAGATCAAGTGGATTTATCTTTTGAGAGAAGAGTGATGGAATAACATGCCAGCATTGAAGTCATTACCTTTTATATAGGATAAAAGCTATACTTTTTCAATAGATCACATTTTTTCCCATTACACTATCTCTCGAAATATCTCTTTCCAAGTTTAAAAAAAGAAAAGAGAATCAACTGTAATAGCACATGGAAAACGTGCCATGTTAACACCTTAAAATATAAATCACTGTTTGAGATCAGTTTTAAATCCTAGGTATTACTTTCCTATTTGGAGGGTGAAATTACTTTGATATTTTTGTCCCATTTTAAGATTGTCAGTCTAAATGTTGTATGCTGCTTTCTCTGTAACTTTTAAAGTGTTTTTCCTCCATATTTTAACACAAAATTCTAGCAGGTATCATAGATATATACACCAACTGACAATGGATTTTGACATTGCATGTTCAGATCTTAACATAAACCCTTCCTGGAAAAGTTCTGATTTCCTTCAGCTAGCTCTTATGAGGAAATTTTTAGCAAAGTTTTCATTTTTGGATTATTATTAATTTTGAATTCTCACAAGGTTTTTAAAATAAATTTCTCATAAATTTCCTTTCATTGTATTTATAGCAATTTATTAAAAGTAGGGTATGATAAATTTTATTTATAGAACAAGTTATGAAAACCCTTCAGGCAAAAATTATGATCCATTGTTCTTCTCTCCTGGAATACAATAAAAGATAGTGTTTGCAGGCTCTTGAGTAGCATTTCAACATTCATAGAATCATAGAATGGTTTATGTTGGAAGGGACCTTAAGGGTCATTTAGTACCAACTCCCTTGCCATGGTCAGGGACACTTTCCACGTGACCAGGTTGCTCAGAGCCCCAATCCAACCTGGTCTTGAACACTTCCAGGGACAAACCCTGGGCAAACTGTTACAGTGCCTTACCATCCTCGTAGTAAAGAATTTTTTTCCTAATATCTAATCTAAACCTACCTTCTTTCAGTCTGAAATTATTCCTCTTTGTCCTATCACCACATGCCCTTTAAGAAAGTCCTTCCTTCTTGTAATACTGACAGTCCCTCTGTAGTACTATAGTCTCTCTTCTGGTACTGAGAGGTCTCAATTAGGTCACTCTGAAGCTCCTTTTTTCCAGGCTGAAAAATCCTAGTTCTCTTAGCCTTTTCTCATAGGAGAGGTTCTCCATTCTTTTAATTATCTTGCTGGTCCTCCTCTGGACTCACTCCAAAAAGTCTATGTTTTTCCTGTGCTGGGGATCCAAAAGCTGAATTCAGTACTCAAGGTGGAGTTTCACCAGAGCAGAGTAGAGGAACGGAATCACCTCTTAAAGCCTTAAAACCTGGGTAATTGCTTACCACTTACTATGGAAGGCAAAACAAGCTCAACTTGAAGAGAATTAAAGGTTTTGTCAATTAAAAGTAGACTAGGATTATGACAAACAAACAAAAAACTAAAAATACCTCTCCTCCTCCTTCCACTTCTTTCCAGGTTTAAATTCTTTCATGGCTTTTTTGCTTCTCTCCACTCCAAGTAGCGAAGGAGGATGAGGAATGGGGTTTGCATAAAGTTTATAATACTTCACCTCTGTCATTCATTCCTCATCACAGTTTTCACATGCTCTAGCAAGAATTTCCTCCCATGAAATACAGCCCTCTACAAACACCTCCAACATCAGTCCTTCCCATGGCCTGCAGGTCTTGAGGAACTGCTCCAGAACAAGTCCTATCCATGGGGTACAGTCCTTCAAAGAATGGAATGGTCCAGCATGGGTCCCTCACAGGCCACAATTTCTGCTGGGAACCTGCTCCAGAATGGATGCTCCATGGGTTGCAGCTTCCTTCAAGTAGGTCCTCGACAGATAGCAACAGTGATATCTGTACTGTATTCTTCCATGAACTTCAGGGAGGAAACATGCTTTACTATTCTTAATTGGCTGGAGATGAACCTCAGATCCAGCACATGGAGCACCTCCCTCCCTTCTTCTTTACTGATCACGGCTGCTGCATTTTTTACTCTTTCTGAAATAGGTTTCCACAGAGGCTGCACCAGCTGCAGTGTGTCCCTTTGGGCTGCCTGGAACTGTCCTTGTCCAGTACAGGGCAGCCCATGACCACCTATCACAGAGGCCACCTCTGCAGCATCCCTGTCACTAAAGCTTTGCCAAGTAAATCAAATGCACCTGGACATGTCTAGAGAGAAATTTACTGCATTCCAGGGTGAATCTCTGAAATTCCTCCGAAATTTCCAAAACATGTCTCAGGGCCAATTTGAACAAAGAGGAATCATATAGCCAGAGAAGTTTAACTCAGTGGATCAAATGATACCATATTGTTTCTGAATGAATCTCAGGAGTGTTCAATCCTCATGAACACATGATAGCTCCATGGATAACCTGAACAGCACACTCAAAAGTAATCTTGAAGTGATTGGATTTTGGCTAAACTTGATTAGGGGACTCACTCTAATTTTTTCATGCTTTTCCAAAAGTCAAATTTTCCACTTAACTCTTACTTGACTTACTTACTTTTCCTACATGTACAACACCAAAAAAAAAAACAAAAAACAAAAAACAAAACAAAAAACAACAAAAAAAAACAAACAAAAAAAAACCCCAAAAACCAACAAACAAAACAAAACAAAACAAACCAAAACAAAAACCAAAAAAAACACACACAAAAACCAAACNCAAAAAAAAAACAAAACAAAAAAAAACAACAAAAAAACCCACACAAAAACCAAACAAAAACCAAAACAAAAAACCAAACAAACAAAAAAACACCCAAAAAACCACCCAAACGCTCTAGGAGCTTTGATTCCCCAGTGGTGTAGAATAGCAATTAAAAAATGCTTTCAGAAGTCTTTATAAATCAAACTCCCCAACTTCATACTTCCACAGAGTTATGATTTAAAGAAAGTTTCCTAATTTGTTTTGTCTTTGGAAACTACGAAGTGACTGATGGCATTGCAGCACTTTGGTATGCAGCATATTAGTCACAATGAAAGATCACTATCACAAATAGTACATTGCTAAATCAGGGAATTACAGCCCTAGTAGAGCTGTGAAAAAACTTTAATACATACAGGATATAATGAAGAAAATTTTCCCCACCTTTTTTTTTTTTCTGAGTTTCATTTACATTTCAAGTTTTTAAACAATTGATGGATGAGTCTCCATAAATGTTCTCCTGGACTTTGTTCAAAAGTTCAAACCAGTCTAGAACCAGGAAAGACATTTGAGGAAACCTTATGACCTTGCAAAGAAAAAGAATATTTTCTCAAATTTTCATAAAAGGTGCCAGGCTCTATCAAACATTACAGCTACTGTAAGGTAATTAAAGATATGTATAAAGGTTATACTTTATTTAGGAAAAAATTATGCATCTAGAAAAACAGAAGAATCAAGCCGTTACCTTATGTAACAGCAAGCTCAAGATTTTTTAGGGGAATGTTGCCTTTTGGAGGAGCTTCTGTTAAAACTGTTTAAAAATGCTGAGAGAAGCATTTATTCAGTTATAAGGAATCTGGCCTTTAAAAAGGACATGGAGATTAGGTTCCAAATGTTATTTGCTGCCAAATGCACTGTTAAACTTACTGAAGGATATTTATGAGCAGCACTGTATTTCTGGTTTTACTGTATGTTTGTATGTTGTAAACTTTGAGAATAAAATCTTCAGTTTGCTTATGGAAAGCACTGCCTGAGTAAATGACATACAGAGGTCACAGTGTATGCTAAAAATTCATATAATTATTTAGGTAAAATAATATTTAGCTTATTATGTTCTTATCTTTTCAAACTACTTGGGAAAGAGAACATTAATTTAAAACTTTAAATTTTTCTCTTTCTTCTCCCTTTTCAATTAAAGCAAAAAAAAATATAAAATAAAAAATTACTTAGAGAGTTTTTTTTAAGTTTCTCACAGTTATATCATCCTTGCAATTTTTGAATAATTCTACTCTTGCAATTTTGTTTTGTTAACATAATGACATTTTAATTTAGAGGAAAAAAAAATTAAGAACACCTTTTGTGATGAGTCATTGAGGCCACGAGGCATCTTGTAACTGCTAAATCAGAATGTAGTGGTGATAGTATAATATTAAATCAATCATAATATACTAAAAAAAATAAACAAAACTGAGCATTCAAAACCAAAAATATCTGCTGCTGTGTTTCCTTATGATGTCTGTCCATGATCATAAGATGTTTCATAATTTAATGTTCTTTGTGTAGCAGTCTCAATTTTTATTCACAACTACTTTTCGAGGTCCATGTTAGAGCCTGTGACAGGTAATCCTTGAGACAAAAACTCAAAGACTTCACATGACCTCAAATGATATATTGAAAGAAATGTTTCAAAATTACTAACATCTAAACCGTCTTTTATTTTTTTTCCGTAAAACAGTAAATTCGTCCATCCTGAAAAAAATTCAGTTCATCCTTTCCTTAACAAAACAGAAAGGCCTCACTGACTGTCCTGTTGATTCAGCCTCTATCTTCTAATACATATCCTTTCACAAATGTTGCTTTATCACTGCTCTGCTTTTTCTACTAATATATCTCAATTTTACAGGAAAGGTATGAATACTAATACTGAAATGTCATTGCCTTCAGTGTGGTAAAATGTGTCTTACAACTGGCTTTCTCAGAAACATTTTGAGAAACATAGTTTTCTTATCATCCTACAGAAAAGTTGAGCATTATTTCTGTAATTTTCAGTTTATATCTTCAAAATTTTCCAGTATGTTTTATAATCAAATAGTTTATTGACAGATACTGAGATTTGGATGGAATAAGAACTGGTTAATAATTCTTTATCAATATGTAACAATTTTGAGTATTTTTATTTACCCCAGTGCAAGACAAGGCATCCTAATAATGCTTTCTCTGTATTTTTACCTTTTAAAAGTGGATTTTAATAAACAAAAGTGGGATTCTAAAAAATCTTAACATTCCAAATTCTCTTCTTTTGATGTCAAAATAGGTTAAGTGTAATAACACGAGTTAAACAGGTAAGTACAGTTATTTCTCCTGCTCTAAAGAAAAACAACAAATGCAGTCATAAGGAGTTAAACTTATAATGTGTAAACCGAGCTCTTCAGCACGCCAAAGATATCTGTGATGTGTTATCCTACACTTAACTTTATTTCGGATGGAATGAAACTGCTGTAGAAGATGATCACAAAGGAAAAAAATGCAATAAAATACACACTTGCCTTCCATGAAAATGAGATCATTGCTTCAACCTGTACTGATGTATCATAAATTGATGAATTAGACAAAAACTAAAACAAGAAAAAAATATTAATGGAGAATTTATACATCCTGTTAATGTACCTTTTGATTCTGGTATCACATAAAAATATTTTGCAATAGAACCTGATAGTTGCACAATAATGTAAACAATAAAAATGTAATATATTGTGTTCAGGAGTCTAAAACCGCTGTTCGCTATGACCTTAAAACTCTGAAACTTGTCACGATATGTTTTTATGTTAAATGGGTNTGCTGTTTGCTATGACCTTGAATGTCATGATATGTTTTTATGTTAAATGGGTTGTTTTGTTGTCTCCTATGCTAATAATTTAGTCCTAAATTGTACCTCCCCTTCCCTGTACTGTTAGTACTGCCTAGATTGCGTTCGCTTATTTAGCTGTCAATCCTTCCCTAAACCTGCCTTTTCTTCCAGACTATTCCCTCTCATTCTCCCAATCTTCCATGCCTCATGAGTTGTTTAGGTTGCTTCCCTCCTGCTGTGTTCCCTTATGGGTTTCAGTATTGTAATCCCCACTCCCTACTGTTCCCCTCTCCCTAATGGATCCCTACCCTGAACTTCCCCCTCTAAATGGTCCCTTAAAACCCCACCAGCCTGCCCTGAGGGAGGGATTTTTTAAGGGATTTTTCTTTTAGAGATTCTTAGGTCTTAACCTCTGCTCTGACTTCAATTTAAGTTATAATACAGGGGTCTTGGAGCTGCAAGCCAGGCCCATCCTGCATTTTTTACACTGATCCGCCGGTGACTGCCTGGGACACACGGGGCCGGGTGAAGGTGTCACACCCCATAAAGGAGCAGTAATATCAAAGAATGCCATGACAGAAAACGACCAAAAAGAGTTATTTGTTATTTCACCTGGAAATATTTGTTCCACCAGCTAAAAACAGTTGCAGTACAAAGGATAATCTAGATGAACATATAGCATTTCATCAGCCTTTATTTGTCCTCGACTCACTCAGCTTCATCCTGTTTCTGTTTTGGTTTCTATGCCATCTGGAATGGTACAATCTCTGTGTATGTTTGTTCAGGAGACAGTAGTTTAGGAGGTACTTTTTAAATTTCTCAGTTCTCAATTTAATTAATTAATTCCTAATTAATAGGAACACTGTTACTACCTAGAATAAAATACAACATAATTGATACGAAATAATGCATGGTGTTTGAAAAGTATTCTTAAGTCTTTATTCCACTACTGTAGAAATCATAAGAGTAAATTACATAAAATGGCTCTAATTAACAGATAATGAAGTTACAAATATGAGAGTCTTCCTGTTGAATTTAATTCTTAATTATTTGGAGAGATCCAGAGATATATGTGTTTCCTTTTCTGTATAATAGCTTATTTTCTTTTTTATGTATTAGATAAATTTATTTTCCTGTGTTTCAGAATGGTTTGACATTGTACCACATTGATTTTTTAATGCTTAAATGCTTACTTTTTTTCATTTGAGACACACTAATATTATGCTTTATAAATCACTTTACACACATGCACATGCACACACAAACTTCATGTGACCTGGAAAGGAGCAGTGTTTTTGTTTAAACTCTTCCTGCTAGCTGCTGTGTGTCACACAGGTGCTAAACCAAGGCCATATAGCTTTATTAGTCTCCTTTTGTTGATGTCATATACACAGCTGAAAATAATGTATGTTTTCTTGTACATTGACATGTTGACTGGGAACTAGGCTACCACATGTTCTAATAACTTGAAACAGCTTGAATATTGCTCATTCAACAGAATTTCTCAAAACACTTCCAAAATAAACTATCAAAGAGCATTTTGGCCTCCATATGGGAAAAAAGGTATCCTCTTCTTTCAAAATGTAAAGTAATACTCACAGGTCATTTTCAAAATTAACTCTGTTTCCTTTTTTAAGATTTTCAGTTCATTTTAAAAGCCAGCCACACAGTGATAGAAACAGAGGGAAATTGCAGCCATTAAGTGCAGACTGGAAATGTGTGCAGCAGCTTTAGTTCAATGTGAAAATTGAATCCAAACTGCTACAAACTAGGTCTGGGTTTTAATGTTAATTGTTCACATGCCCTCAATACAAATTATTCACAGTAATGTACTACATTAGCCAAGCTTGTCACTTGCACAATCATTATTTTGGTTGCTACTGTTGTTGTTTTGTAAATGTCATCTCATTTTGTGTCCATTGTGGGAATTTAGGTAAGCTGCTTTAGTTGTAAGAAAGTTCTGAGCATAACATTTAAGGCTGCTGCTGCAGTTTCATGGATCATTAACAATTTGCTAATATTGTTTTAGCTTGCAAATTAGTGCAGCTTAGTGACTAAGGAAAGGTTCCATAGCTGTCATCAATCAAACTAAAATTCTTCATGCATGAGATGAAAAACGATTTTTAGCCTTTGAGGCTCAGACAGCAATTACTGTAAACAAAAAAAAAAAAAAAAGGTTTGGGTTAGAGGAGTGAAGGAGAGAAAGCAAGCTATAGAAAATGCTGTTATCAATTATATTAAATTTATTTCTTGTTACATTAGAAAAGAACTAACATATGCTCTGTAATAATTCTTTAGTGTCCTGCTATATTAATGAAGTAACAAATTTTAGAGGAAGAAACATAACCTTTCATAGAAAATGACAAGAGATTAGTGACTACAGAAAGAACCCCAAAAATACTGAGTCCCAGAATCATTAAGGTTGGAAAAGACCTCCAAGTCCAACCTTTGACTGATTACCACTTTGTCTACTTGACCATGGCACTTAAGTGCCATGTCCAGTCTGTTCCAATGCTTAAGCACCTTTTCAGTGAAAAAAATTCTTCCTGATATCCAATATAAACTTCACCTGGCACAGTTTGAGGCTGTGTCCTCTTGTCTTGCTGACAGTTGCCTGGGAGAAGAGACCAACCCTCACCTGGCTACAACCTCCTTTCAGGGAATTGCAGAGGATGGTGAGGTCTCTCTTGAGCCTCCTTCTCCTCAGGCTAAACACCTCCAGTTCTCTCAGTTGCTCCTCATCAGGCTTGTGTTCCAGAACCTTCATCAGCTTCCAGACTTACTCCAGCACCTCAATATTTTTTTTATAGTGACATAGTCCAAAACTGAACACAAGATTTGAGGTGTGGCCTCAACAATGCCAAGAACAGGGGAACAATGACTTCCTTGGTCCTGCTAGCCATGCTATTGCTGATACAGTACAGGACAGCATTGGCCTTGGCCATCTGGGCACACACTGACTCATGTTCTGCTGCTGTTGACCACAACCTCCATGGCCTTTTCTGCTGGGCTCCTTTCCTCCCAAGCCTGCAGTGCTACATGGGGTTGTTGTGACAGAAGTGCAGACTGTCTTTTATTTTGTCTTTAAGCAAGCTCTTTCACTCAAATTTCTTTTCTGTCATCCATCACCTTTAGGTACACTCTGTTTTCCTTTTGCCCTTTCTGCACACTTTGCAGCTTTTTCCTGTTTCACACTTTCTCAAAACCTCCTAGCAAATCTCCCCCTTTCCTGTTGCTCTCTGTTGCTTCTGCTGCCTGTCTTGATTTCATCGTAGTTCCACAGTCTTCTCTTTCAAATATTTCATTTCTTTATGGAAGCTAATAAACTCTCTTTATCACTATATAAACTGTATTAAAGAATTAGAGAAAGTGCTATAAAAACTGTCAACAGTATCATTGTCATAACACCTTTTGCCTTCCAACTACATACTTCTCTTTATATCAGGGTTGTACAGGTTGCTTTTCACTTGTCAATCAGAAATGCATGCAGAAAAGGGCATGTGCCATACTGCTCTTACCTGTGTTCAGCTTAAAATCCTGGTGTGTCTGGTCGACAGGTGGGACATTAATCTGAGATCTCATCACTGTAGTGCCATCATATTTCGTAAAGTTCTGTCAAGGCCATTGGAAAGAAATGCCAAAATTTTCAAGTTTATCAAAAGGCTTTTTAGGAACAATCTATGTTTTTTATGTTAAGGGAGAGAAGGAACTTAAGTGTCAGACACATCTATTCATAAGGCTCCACAAACCATGTATAACTCAGTATTAGCATTCACGATCATGCACAAGTATAGAAACATAAGACACTGAGGTGACTCTATTGTACCACTGTGCCACCAAGTAGAATCTTAAGATAATTAGTATTTTCTAAAATAATTAGAGATTACTGAAAAAAAATAAGAAAGGATAAAATAATCTTTTTACTATTTCTTTTGGGGACTATATTTGCAAGAAATCCCACTTTTTCCCTGCTTTCTAAAATATTTTAGTTCTGTTTTCCAAATGTCTCAGATCAGTTATATTTCTGAGGCACAGAAATCATAATATGTTTATGTTACAAACCAAAACCCAAACCAATTTTTTTTTGACAATTGCAAAATTTTTACAATAAATACTGCAAGAAACCAGGAGCAAAGAGATAGACAAATTAGTTTTGTATGCAGGACAAAAAAATTTCTAATTATAGAAATTATTTGCTGAGCTTTGCTTTAAAATAACAATTTGTTTAATATGTTGTTAATTACATTTATCAGAGAAATTTGATTAACCATTATTATAACAAGTCTTTTAATAAGTGGAATTAAAAAAAAAAAATCATAAAATGGCAAAAAAATGTTCCCAGCTCTGATTTCAAATTCACCCTAACTTAATGTGAAATAAGTAATCTGAGTTAGCAGTGATGCTAAAGTGCATAGTTATCCATGTTAATTCTATGGCAAATAATGCTGCAGTTAGGATCTCACACTTTTCTTACGTTTTATGCAGATACTCCCAGCAGACTTGATGGTACACAATCAGAGCTATCACGTCACGTCCCATTTTAAAACTCAATAGATCATCTTTACACCAAAACTCTGCAGCATCAATAAATTTCGTGGGCTTGTTAAATAAAATAAGGGTGATGATTTCAAGTATATATACATTTTTTTTTTTTTTTGTCTGAGTGATGAATTTTAAACTTAGGAACCATTAAAAAGAATTAAAATGCATCCTCTTACTGAGCCAGGGAGCAGCAATATATAAAACAACATTTCAATGAAGATTTTTAACTGGATTTTAACATTGTCATTTTGAAGATAACTGTATGCAAAATAACAGGTGGTTGCATTTTGGCACTTCACCTTGATTGCTGTAAAATTATATACAATGTAAAAAGTATAAACAAGTTTTTTACTTTGTCAAAAAGTTTAGTTAATCCTGTTTTGCATTTCTTGAGATCTCAAAGTATATATAGTTAACATATTTTCTCAGTATGTTAAGAGTTAATCACACTTCTGATAGTAAAAGCCATGTATATATATCTAATTAGAAAATTTATAATAATATCCAACAGAGCAGTTATTAAAGTAAGATTTATTTTATACCCTACTGTATCTGAACAACATAATGTAATCCATCAATCAAAAAAGTAATAATTTATTGCTGTTTCTTTTCATTTATAAGTATATTTTTTATCAGCTTGACAAAATGAGTTATGAGTCCTATTTTTCAGCCTTCACTTTCCTTTAAAAGTTAATTTGGAAACATCAGATACTTAAAAATAAAAAAATAATAATGACTTAAATAAGAGGGAGAAAGAAAGCATTTCTCTTTAAATATTTTCAAGACTGCCTTTTACTTATTGTATTTACTGATGAAATAAATCTAATGTTTGTTTTACTTAATAAGAATGTGTTAACTTGTTCAGGTAAAATAATTTAATCTGCAGTCAACCCGTATTCATACATTTAGTACTAGGAAAAATAAAAGAGAAAAAAAGAGGAATATAAGTTATTCAAATATATAACAAATTTCTTACTTTATGTTTCAGAAAATGTTTAATCAAATATTTAATTCAATAGGTTGATGAAAATATCTAAAATTGTAATCAGTAAAAATCTTTAAACTTTGGATGGTAGAATATGTCTTTATTGTCAAGCTTATTTAATTATTTATTCTTTTTCATGCGCTTGTTTAATTATAAATATTCCATTCATGTCTAAATTGTTACACAGTTCAAATTTCCAGCATAGCAGCCAAGCTGATCAGTGATGAATTAAAAACTATAAAAAGCTCCCTCACAACAAGTTAAGTTTTCCCCATGCACACAGAATAGGAACTGAATGGAAAACAATATTTTAATAAATTATCTCCTTACAGGTAATCAATTAAGGATGACTCTGGTGGAACTTGCTAAAAACCTGTCAACTATTCATATGGAACAGACACTCCTAAATAATCTCGAAGTATTTGTCTGGTGTATTTAGCTCTTCTAAAGAAGTAAATGAGAACATTAATTAAAGAATTTTTTTTTCTTGAAAATACTCAAATCATCTAAAATTCACTAGGTTCCCTGTAATTTTTTAGCAACAACATTCACTAGGTCATAATTTAAAAATATTAAAAATATTTAAAATCATTTACTAAGCACAGAACACTCACCTAAAGAATACCATAAGGAGCACAGACAATATCTGCACTGGATCTTAGAAAATATCTTACTATTTTTCTAAAAAAATTGAATAATTTGTAATTCACTCCTCATTAATATTTTCTATACATATTTTAAATGAAAGTATATTGCCTATCAACCATAAATGTAGCTATTTTTGCACAGGATATACTTGGCCTGTATTCTGTGAAAAGCCATGTAAATCTCATTAAAAACAAATAAAAATCACAACCAAAGCAAAATAAACTCTAAAATGCAACTGTCATCTGTTTCTTTTTCCAAGAATGATCATGAACATTTTGACAACAATTACAGTCAGTAAAACACTATTCTAAAAATTCAATATGAATGTCATTATTTAACAAATAGTCTTACAGTACATATCTTACAATACCCAACAACTCATGGCAAATGAACATAGCTGAAACTATGCTAAAAACACTGCTGTGGGCAGGATAACAAGGAATTAACACCCTTCAGCACTCAGAATTTTTAAAGTTTTTTAATAGCATGCCATAAAACAGAAACAAGGAAAAAAAAAACAACCAATGGAGAACATAATTTTATTTAATCATTGCTTGCTACTTACTATAAACATTTTTATAAAAGTAACTGACTGATGATCCTGTCTCCATCCCTCATCAATATTTTAATTGGACTAAAGCTCTGCTCAGAATGTGTTTTTAAAAATTAAGAAATTACATCTAAAGGCAAACTAGGAGATGAAGAACAGGTTAATTCATTGTTTCCTATATAAGAAGAAAGAGGATTCAAATCAATATCATTAAAAATCTCTTTCTATGATCATTCTGAAGCTGAAAAGAAATTGCAAATTCTAGATACTGACTCTATGTTTCCATCTTCATAGAAATTTTGAGGCATGTAGGAGAATTTTATGGAAAGATAATGAGCCTCAGGAGCTAATAGATACAGTATAGTAAAAAAATACCTGAGTATTCTTTTCCTCATAAGAGGACTGAACATAGGTCACAGCTTGAAAAGAGTCTTAGGAAGACTAATAGTGACTTGGGAAAGAGATCTCTTAGAAATGTGAAATCTCTATATATGAGTATGTACACATATATATACATATACATAGATAAACGTGTATGTACTTGTGCATGTGCATATGTCAGCACATGAGATATACCTATGTTGTCACATTTGAGACTTTAGGGGAGTGCTGACTGAAAAATCAGAAAATTTTAAAATAAAATTGTTAAATTAATTAATTAACCCTTGATACTAATGTTTAACTAATACACAGAATATGTTGCATGAATGGACTTAGATTACAGAGCTGATGCATGGCTAGCACTCATATCTACAGTCCTGGAAGGTACTTGGTCACCACTACATTCTTACCATTATGGTAAGTACATGTTTCCAATGAAATTAATACTTTTATATTTGATGGTGAATGAATAAGTACATCCAGGTGTATACAATTCTCATTAAGAAGTGTCAGAGCTTCTGCAGTGGCAACAAATGGAGAGACAAATGAACATGCACTTTACAAAATGTTGTTCTTTTTTCTCATAAAAGAAAACCAAAACCTTTTCTGTTTCACTATGAGAAGACTCAGATACAGTAAATATATATGCAATAAATATTGCACAGTTATTTGAGTCAAACTTTATTTCTAATCTTAATAAATTTACCATTCAAATGATACAAAACTCTGGCCATTTCTTGCATTACATTATGAAAAATTTTCACGGAATATATTCCCAGGATATGGAAACTTTGTCAAAATAATACCACAAAAGAATGAAAAAAAACCAGTCCAAAAGTCACGGAAATCAGAGGAAGTACAGATGAAAGAAGCCAAAAAACCCCAGGCAAACAAACCATAGCTGCAAATATTACTGCCTGTTTTAATACACTGGTGGAAATGTTGTGATGTCTCTAGAGCCCTAGTAGACATGGTAGGTGTGTGATCTGAATTCCATAGAACTACATCAAGTTCAACAAAAGAGGACTCCTATCAGGCAGATCTAGATGAATATTCCTGCTTTTTAGGTTCAACACTAAAGGTTAGATTTGCTTCATCTTCCTGATCTCTGCAAAAAGTTAAATTTGCTCCATTTTCAGCCAACATTTCTGTAGCAATTCTGAAGTCAAAGAAAACCAAGTTTAACAAATGATTTAACTTTTGGGTGAACATTTAGGTCAGCAAAAATCTATGCTGTGCTAAAGTTATATGTAACTCAATTATTTCAACTAATTTGCTTGATGCTCTAAATTATGGTGTTGGATGTTTTGTTCTAAACACTTAATCTGACAAACACATTTTAAGTCATTGTATTCTTCACTGAAAAAAGCCTCTAAACCAAAGCAAAAAACTCCTTCTCCTCCCCACCAAATAAAATTAAACCTTAAAAAAAGATAAGACACAAAGCAAAATAAGGCATTAGAAATAGGGAATAGGCTATGAGATTTTGGGTAATTTCACGTGGAGGAAGAAAATGTTTTACTTCCCCAAAATGGTAGATAACAGTTTGGCAAATATAAGAGTCTCATTTAGTCACTTCTTTAGAGCTGTGCTTTTTTATGTGAATAAAGAAATACAAACTGGATTAGCCAAGTTTTTTATACCCTACATGAGGGAAAGTTATTTAATTCTGAAGTCAGTCTTATGGTGGCCAAATACATGTCTAGTTTTATATACACATAAATTGCCAGCAAGATGAAATACTGAAAAAAGAGATTACTGATGAATTAGGTGCAAAGCTGGAATATAAAAGAGAACCTGTGAGGGGGTGTCCTGAGGTCATGAGATGGGTTTGCAGCCAAGACTCTCCTGTGTCGTTCTTTTCTTATGCTTTTCAATTTTAACTGGAACTTTTCTATGTCTGAAATAATATATTTGCTGAAGAAAATCCAGCGTATACTAAAGGATTTACTAAGGGATTTAAAGGTTTTTTCCTGATGGAGAAAAATATGGGGTTTTAGCAATTTTCCAATGACCTGGAAATAGGAATAGGAATAAACAAATGATACAGAATTAAAACACTGATTTAAATCTAACTCTGTCTCCCAATGTCCTCCTATATTTGATGTCTCAAGCAAGATCAAATATGTATTACAAAAAGCTAGGCAAGCATGATTTATATGAAGCAATATTTATTTTACTTTCAAATGAACAAAATAGAAAAATACTAAGACATAATGTAACAAAGATGTCACAGGATTGTAGGAGAATCTAGAAAAATTTGCCAGCTATTTTGACATGTAAGAACTTTCAGTGTGCAGTACAAGTCATCTCTGTGTCATCCCAAGGTCAAAAAGAAAGGGAAATATCATTTAATACCCTGTTTTAAAATAAATTCAGTGTTCTATAAAACCATGAATCCATCAGATGAGCTTTTCACTGACAGGTAACAGCAAGTCAGTACTGAAATGCATGGAGAATGGAGCCAGGAACTGGATTTGCAGCAAGCAGGCAGGGCAGCAGCTCTAGCACTGTGAGACTGTTACAGAGCACACATCCAAGAAGAGGATGGTGGCAGTGACCAGGGTCAGCCAACAGACCTGTGATTGCCAGCCATGTCCTTAGTGACAATGCAGGTCTGACACATGGCCCCAGGTCAGAGAGGCCAGGCCAGGGACAGTGGGGCGCAATTCCAGATATAGGCAGAGCTGCCACAAAACTCTCACATGGACATAGGCCAAGGGCCTGAGTTTAAAGCAGCTTTCAAGAAAAGAGGAAATAGACCGTAGGCAAGACTCCAAATTCTCACAGCTTATATTTTCACAGCAGTCCGATCCCACGTTACACAGTTGAGCAAAATCAGAGTTGACTTTGAACGCAGACAAACTCCTAGAAGTTGGGGGAAGAGGCTGCAGAGCCTGTTAGCTCCCTCAGTATCCTGGTACCTGCAACAGTCAGGGATTTTTTTTTCCAGTGAACACCAGTTTAAACACTGTGAGAGTTCAAATATTTGGTCTTTGGAGAGAACAGAACATTTCACAAAATATTGCCTAAATATTTTCCTGCATTTGGCTCAGGTTAATAGTGTACAGCCTTTTCTGGTTTTCGTAGGCACTGAGATTGGAGGGTATGAAAAAATTATTAAAATAACAAATATCCTTACACAAAAAAGAAAAAAAGGTCAAAAAATGTGGGGATTTTGTACAGTTTTGAAGGATTCCACTTAAACTTGCATTGCAGGTATGAAGAGTTGAGCAATAGAGGTGTATGTAGGAGTCCCAGTTATCTAACTGATTTGTCATCTCTTAGCCAGAGGAAGGCATTCTTCCATCTTTCTAAGATTTTCAGGATATTGCAATGTATTCAAACTGTTTCAATGAAATTTGATTATATCTTCTTGTTTAACTTTTCTACCAAATTGTGATTATAGTACAAATTCTTCACCATATTTTTTGCATTGAAGAATATTTTACTTTACAGATGGGAAGATGTTAAAGTGAGGTGTAGAAAATATCATTATTTCCATATTCCTTTACCACTTTAACTAAGGATCTTCCTTAGGCTGAAGTTTAGGAAAGAATGATTTTTAAGCATTGGGAGCTGAGAAGTGGACAACAAGTTTTTACATCACATAGAGAAATGTTTCCTCAAAAAGCTACTGGTTCAGTTGAGTATGACTAACATAAGACGTGAGGCTCCTTTTCATCTGACAGAGTTTGTTTTTTTTCTTTCTGTTAGGCTGATTTGGACTCTATGAAGTTTTGTTCCCTCTTTATCACAGTGCAGAATTTTTCTATGTCACCTGGACTGTAAAATCTACAGACCATACTGCACAGTCTTCTATCCTGATGCTACTGAGTTTGAGCTCTACCATCATACATTTCAAATCTTCATATTGTAAAGCTCATTTGCAAAATGGACTTGATCTATTCAGACATGAAGTAATGCTCTAGTGTTTCTTCCCTCCACAGTAATCTGCAGAGAAGTTTATTGAATTCTTTTAAAAACCAAGTATTTCAAAGTATCACATTTTTTAAAACTAATGCCTGACACAGTGTTTCTGAGCATTGGTTCAATTGCTGTGAAACTGTGGCTTCTGGTTGTGATTAATGATATATGGAAAAAGCATGTGAAGAAATCTAAAGTCAGATCACTACCAGGTGCTACAAATTACAGAACGATGAGTTACTAGCTTTGAACAATTTATTGCTAAATAATACCCAGCCTGCTGGAAATCTAATCCTAACAGCCTCATTTTTACTTGTGATACTTAACAGCATAAGGAATAAAGCTCTTTAACTCAGCATATTTGAATTAATACTAATCAAAATAATGAAAAGAAACACATTTTTCTCCATGTTAGAAAACCCCAATATAGTAAACATAGGTCAAAAATATGATTAAGGTGGTTTGGAGAGCTACATTTGCTCCACATTTTTTTACAGGATTAGCTCCATTCCAGGGGTATGAAAACTGTATTGATAGAAAATCAGGTCCACACTACATTTCCACAGAGTAAATTCAGAATCGCATTGTTCTATTCATGAAGAAAAGACAAAAAAATCCTACCTGTGATATTTTACTCCTGTAATCACATCTGAAAAAGCAGATTAGGAGCATTTTGCATTTGCAAATTAAATGCAAAACTGCAGATTACTAGCTGTAGAAGGAACAATGCACTAGAGAATCAGACCTATTGTCTACTGAAGGGATCTTCAGTTAATGCTCAACATCATAGAATTCCTTCTAGGAAGGAAGGGTTGGTCTACAAACTGCTAGGGACATTTTCCTCCATTTAAAACAACCTAAACCACATAATTTGTGATAAAATTTCTTACATATAGAATTAATTTTCATTCTTTGGCAGGTTGCTGACCATTTAGGTCATCATTGGAAGTAGTCATAATAATTTGGCTATTCCAGCTGAATATCCCCCTCCTAGGTTAAATTCCTCCCATTACTAGAAACAATTTAAAGCAAATCTCTTGAATTTTAAAATAGTATAGCCTTGGTTTTATGCTGAGTGATATAGCTAGAACTTTGAAGACTGCATAAGAATTTCTGATAGTACATTTGTGAGCTTCTCATATTCTGAGTTCCTGGGAATACTAGATGCTTTTCCAAAGCTCCTCTGACATCTTCTTCAGTACAAAACATTGGTCTCCCAATTTCAATTAAACTGTCTCTGATAAATTTTCTTATCCTAACTGGTTCCTAGTTTTTACTAATCTACTTCTTTTACAGTGAAAGACTCATCATGTTTGCTATCTTGGGATTAATGATTGTGGGTGTGATCAAGACTGAGATTTGTCTTAATCACCACCAAAGGAAGTGACAGTTCAGAGCCTCTGCATTGTCTCCTGCCCCTAGCCCAGGACCTCTTTTCCTCCCCTCTGGAGCTCTCAGACCCTGTCCCAGTGATTTCCTAACAGTACAGTCCTGGACCACTGCTGGACCAATCCCTGGCCCATCCCCAGGGAGATGCCCAATTCCCACAGCTGGCTCGTGGACTGCTCTGTGTCCTGGCTGGAAGCAGGCAGAGCTGGGACTCCCAGCCAGAATCCATCCCTGACTTTGGCTTTTGGCAGTGGGATCAGCCATGGAACCCTGTCCTGACATTCTGTTGGGAGGTCCCTTCACCCCAGGTACCCAGCCCATGAGACACACCAGCCCTCACAGTGCCCTGGTACATCACAACAAGCTTTAGCTTTTACTCAATCATATTCTGAGAAGAGTGTACTAATATTTAAGTTCTCTGTGCATATTCTGTTTAGTAACTAATGGTGCATCACAGAGTTTATGTTATGATGTAAATAAGTGTCTGCAATGTATACCTTTTTTATGTACAGCATCTTTGCACTGCTTTCAACATGAAGCTAAACTAATCTGTTTGAATTTCAAGTATCTCATTGTGGTTTCTTTGACTGGTCTGTATCTAATGTGCATCAGGCAGAATTCCTCATACCAGATCTTTTAAGGGATGTAAGGCTGACACCAAGGAATATCAAGAGTTAATTTGTTCTATTTTATTTTATAATTTTATTCTTAGACACATGGTGCTGTTCATGGGTTAGCCATGTTGCATCCTGAATTAGATCAGAATTATAATCATAGACTATCCTGAGTTGGAAGGGACCCACAAGGATCATCAACCCTACCTCCTGAATCCACACATGACAACCTCAAAAATCAAACCATAAATAAGTCAAATTATTGGCAATCAGTATGATTGGATTCAATGGAGCTGGTTTTCTTGACTTCCTTTTTTTTTTGGAACAAGTAATTAATTTTAAGTACATACTTTAGCATTACTGTTTGAGTCACACGTGCACACACATATACATGAAGACAGTATCAATTAATCCTACCATATGTGTCACAGTATAGATAGTATCCTAATATTAGTTATTACCCTGGACTTTCCTGATCAAAATTAAGTCAGGAGGAAAACTCACTTTTTAGGTAAAAATTTCTTATGATCACATATTGAAGGAGCAGTGCTGCAGTATGACTCAGATGTGAATATTCTACAAAGATAGAAAAAGTTTTATCTTTAAGATTTAAATTTGCTTAGAGAAATTGCCATTATCACATATTTTTTCCCTCTATTCTCTCTCTCACTGCTTGCCTAAGTGCTTCAAAACTGATTCTCTCCAAGTTCTAGACCACACATCACCAGGACCCCTGAACCTGAGCATAAACCTCTTTTGGGCCAGAACAGAGAAAGCATGCAGCCTGAATTTGAGATTCTGTGTTGAGTTGGAAATCCTGGCTGGAGTAAAAATCATATGAACTTTTCCTTTAAAGATAATGACTTTCAAACTGAGACTGCACTCTTATCTAGGCACTCCTCTGATGGGAATTCTGCTTTAATTTACTGCAATGAAAAAACTCCTTAGAAGTTTAAGAGAAAAAAAACAAAACAAAACAAAACAAAAACAACAAACAACAACAACAACAACAAACAAATCAACCAAAAAAAACCCAAAAAAAAAAAAAAAACCAAAAAACAAAAAACCAAACCCAAACCCAAAAAACAAAACAACCCAGCAAAACAAATCTTGCAGAAAATGTTACAATATCAGCACGAGTCCTTTCCTTAATGCAACTGTTCACTTTAATCCCATCTCAATAAAAACTGATACAACTTTCTTATTTATGAAACTATATTGAAATGCAACTGGAAAAGATAGTAAAATGCCCAAACTGTAACTATTAAAGCTGATTAGTCATTTCATACAAGCACCTATTAATTTCAAAGAAAAATGTTTTGAAACTGATTAGACTGTTTTGAAATTGTAAGTCAGCATGCCTAGAGCCCTGTGGTGTTGTTATGACAGCTACTTTAAAGCTAAGGAAAGATTTATTTTCTATATGCTTGAAAAGGTCACAGAGAAAAGTACTTACACAAGGACAATGCACACAGTTTTATATAAACACAACAAGGTAGTAAGTTCAAATATTTGCCCAAATAGAAAGAACTCATGCTTGTCATCTTTAAAGTGACCTTCCAATTTAAAGAGCATACCAAAGTAGTTCTGATTAATTTAAAGAAGCAGTAATTCAGTTTTTCACATAGACCAGTGAGACTGGGCATGTTTGACTCAGATTGGTTTGTTAAATATTTTATAGATCAGTTTTTTCTGCTTCTATTGAATTGGAATGTAATCATCACATAATATTTTCTTTACTGCCAAAGAGCATGTCAAGAAGCTTTTCATATTTGATTATTTATTTCTGGAGTAGATAATTTATTCATCAACATCACTTCATTACTGTACCTGTCTTCAAGAGCAATTTTGGTTGATATAATCTGACAGACCTATTATGATGAATCAACAATCCTGACAATTTGAATAGAATGATTCTTAATATTGGCTAGTAGAATGTACCACTTGTTTCTCGTCTTTCACAGAACAAAACAAAACAAACTCCAACCTCATACTCACCTCTTCCCTCCAATTTTTCACTGGTTTACTTGCTGATGGTAAGATGCAAAAGGTGTTTTTTGCAAAAAGGCATTTCAACACATTGTGACCATAATGATTCTGGCTGAAATGTAGTTAACTCTCTTCATCACTTTGGATTTGTGAGTAAACCGGTGTTGGTAACACACCAGTCTTTTAGCTGTGGCTGAACTGTGCTTGATGACAAGCCTTTTTCTCATTCTACTCAATCTGCTCCTTCAGCAATTAAGCTATGTGTGGGAAAGATTATGGGAGGGGAAAGAGCTGAGACAACTAATTTGAACTGACCAAAGGGAGGTTCCATACAATATGATGTCCTGAACAATCATAATAACCATCTTCCAGGACAGTTGTTGCTCAGAATTTGGCTGGGCATAGACCTGCCATCAGAGACAGTGAGTAATTGTTGTTTTTTTGTTTGTTTGTTTTTGTCCCCTCAGTCCTTCATTTGTAGAACCTTTCTTATCTTCGGTCATGAGTGTTACTGCTTTTGCTCTTGCTATTTTCTTCCCTAGTCCTGAAGAAGATGAGGGTGGAAGTGAGGGAGCAGCCATGCTAAGAACATCAGTCTGAAGGATCTCTCTGAAGAAAATAATGACTAGTTTCTTGCAGTTTGGCATCCACTAAGCATAATTTTTCTGTGCCTTTCCTTATGTGATTGCAACATTTGTGCAAAACTAATGAAGAGTTTTGATACAGAACCATCAGTCACATACTGCTTATATATATATATTAATTGTACCAACACAGTAATTCACAAATAAAGAGATATCCCTACATAAAGTTTCACACAATCATTTTCAATACCTATAACTCACCAATTGCTTTGAAGAATGCTTATTTTTAAGTGGTTTTCATCATCATGAAAGCCTCGTTTGTACTTAAGAACAGTTATCTGTGAAATCTGCATATTATTGTTCAGAAGCTGTGGGTGCAGAGGTATCAAACATATTCTTTAATAGCATTTGAACATATTTCTCTGCTAAAAGAAATCAAAGTTAGTCCCCTGGTTACACTTCTGATAATTTTTTTACTTCAGTCATATAGGTTATATACATGATTATATGAAACTAATATTTTATTCAGTGTAAAACATTTTAGACACTTTGATATTTGAATATGTTCATAAAACATATTGACTTTTACAGATTGACTTACTCTTCCTGTGGTGTAGATTTGAGGTCTCCCTCTGCACATTACCCAGTTGAGTTAGAGAAGAGCCATCTCCAAAGTGGAAGACAGCCCAAATTATTGTATCAGGGTATTTAACTCATCCAACCCTCCTACTCCCACCCAGCTCTGTGAAATAATGCAATAGGATGAGTGAAAACACAGATAATAACTGCCTGAGATTGACTCACAGTGGCTATTTCAGCTCACTGTTATTACATGAAAGCAATACAGTAGGGTGACGCTCCTCTGGCAGAGAGAGATGTCTGATTGCTAATCAGGAACTGTAGTGGCAACATTTGCAAAGTGCCTGTATGGACATGTTACTGTGGATCATAACCTTTGAGTGCCTGCTGTAAACTTGTAACTGTATTTGTTTTATATGCCAAGAGACACAGATAAAATTTTGCTCCCAGCAACATACATAATTTTTTTCATTTTTATTTTGTCATGGAATTCATAATTTCTCCCATATTTCTAGAATTCAGTCCGCATGCTTTAAGGTGTGCATTACCTTTTCCTGTGAACAATAAAAAACAAGAAAAAAGAGAAAAGAAAAGAACTTCTACAAGGGCTAGAGTTAAACACAGCCCTGCATTAAGTTTTGTAATTGAAACAACACAGGTCAGGACTGCATCTGAATGAGATTCTTCCCCAGCTGAGATCGGGTCATTTCTTATATTGAAAAAAGGGTTAAAGAACAAGTGAGTGGTCTCCTTTCCATGAAAACAACACTCAGGGAAGGGGAGGGAGGGGAGATCCATTTCCTGATTTTCTGTAGGGGTCTCACTATTAATCTTATTTCAGCTTACCCAAGCACCTAAATCCTTGTTGAATAACTACCTTTTCTGTCAGGAAAGTCTGAACCTTTATCTGTTGTGGAAAAGGCAGACACAATCTTCCTCTTCAAAAAAAGAAAGATTTTGATTTCAGTGATGCAGATTATATTAAAAATACCCCACACACATCCCCTCCCCCAAATATTCTGATTTAAAGGAAAGATGATGATTGAAATATGAGGGTGTTTTTGCAGGTTGATGAGAATCTCTGCTACATGCAGATGGTGCTCATGGTATCACAAAACAGTTGTTAAATTGTGTACCATTTGAAAGATATTTCTCTCAAAATACTTGTAAGTGATCCTTATAAGAATTATTTGGTTTTCCCTGTCTGTTCATATGAACATCCATTCATCTTTTGTGAATGTCTCATTCTATTTTTGAGAAGCCAACGAATTAATTCCATTTTCACTCTTTGTTGAGAACAGATATGTGTATATATATATATGTTTAATTAAGCTTGAAAACAGAAGTGACTCATCCATTTGTATTTTTGAACAGGGTCATGGCAGTTGGAAGTGTATTATCAGTTTATCTGCTACCTTCCCGCATAAGGAAGGCGTGCTAATAGTTGTAGCAATTAGCAAGTCAGGCATTGATAGTACAGGTTGCAGAACTTTTGCTTTCATAGCAGTAGATAAAATATGATCATCCAGGTGCCTCAAACAAAAGAATAATTTTGGTGTGTTCAATAAAATAAATAATGAAATTATGCAAACAACATTTTAGTCATTAACAAGTGTGAATGTGACCAGATGTGTTTGGAACAGATTGTGTCAAAAAATGGCAACAGCAAATAAGAAAAAGAAAGTACAATTTGAATGATCCACTCACTAAGAGGGTTTTTCCTATCCAATGCTATCAGTCATGAAAATTCAGTGTCAGGAGTACTCAGAATACCTGACAGACACTGGGGGCAGGTGACTGGGAGCCAAGATGTTCTCTGCTACTTCTAGAGAACCCAGGGAGCAGAAGAGAGATCAGGAAAACCTATGACCCATCCAAGACTGCAAATATCACAGTCACTCCTCCTACTTCTCACCTACAAACCAGGGAATTGTATAATATGTAAAACTGCATAAATCTGAGACTAAAGTGTTTTTGTATTCAAATGTCTTTAGCCTTTAAACTGTCATTAGGTCTCAATCTGTGACTATGTGGCTAGAAATTGCTCTCACAAAGCATTATGTTTTCCAATAAAACATCTGCTTTTCAGTTCGATGTGGAAGTTGGCATAATTAAACCACTTGCTTAATAATTTAATGAGATCACTTCATAGTTGTTAAAAAAAGCCTGGTAAGCTGTCCCATTAAATACTTCAATAATGAAAATCTGAAAGTCTTTAGTTTGAAATAAGTGTTTACATTCACACTTACACACAAAACAAATTGTATTACAATGATTCCAGATTGCAGGGAATAAACAATTCCTTAATTTGAGTTAATGAACCATCTTTTTAATTCAGTTGAATATATATTTGAATTTTCATTTGTGACTATATTTGCCCTAGGGACACAGTAAGACATTTTCATTATTTCTTTGATTATTTTTGTGCATATGGACATGAAAGCTATCATCAGTGACCCGGCAGGGTGGCTGTGGATGGCATCAAATCATCTGAAGTCCAGATATGGAGAAGATTTAAACCAGGGTAGCTTATGAAGGTCTTGAAGCTCTGGAAGGATTAATTTTCTGTTATCCCATGGCTGCATTTTCATTGATAGCTACAGGATGTGTTTCAGATATGTACACATTTCACCCAAACATATCATTATCATGGTTGAAAATGGTAGTTAATAAAACTGCATTGTCACAAAAGGCATCTTCCAAACAGATGACCCCTGTTAGATGATGATGATGATTAATAATAATGACAGTAAGAAAAACAACACACATAAAACCAAAACCAGCACTCTATCGTACATTGGGATTTTACATTTTTAAGGGGTGTGATGCCTATTTTCTCTCCTCCACCTCTGTATATAGAAAGAACCAACATAGAAAATATTTTTCCCTTCAAGTTTTTTTACTTTTCAGTGATTTCAAGGCCCTCACAGTTAGTTCTTTTGTTTTAGATGACTAAATAAATATAACTAATTACAAAATTTTTGTTTTCTCTTTAATGTGTTAGATCAGCAGAAATCTCTCTTAAACTATTTTTAAGATGAGAAGTAGAGAAAAAGATCTTGTTTTATATATGCACACTTGAAAAAAGTTAAATACACTGTGGTATCAGTTAAGTTTAGATACTTATTTGTCATGTTAGTTCCTCATTATTTAATTATATACTGATAAACAAATCCTTAAAGATTTGAAATCCTTATTTATGTCTACTAAATGAAATTTTTTCCATGACCAAAAGTGTCATGAAACCTTAAATATGATATCATAGAAGTCCAGATGAAAAAAGAATAAGTTCATAAATATTTAAGAATAGCAGAGGTCAAGAATTGTGTTCTGAAGGAGAATGTGTACCATTTTTATTCTGCAATAAAAAAATACAATCATAATATAGTTTTCTCTTCATTTTGAGTTGAGATATTTATTCAAATAAAAAGGATCTTAAGAATCAAAGATGTGCAGTGGAAAATATTTAAATTGTTTGGACTAGCAAAGCATTTGTAGTGAAATACAGTAATACTTCTTGTGCTTAAGATGATTTTTAACGAGATATATATATGTATGTTTGTTTATGTTTGGATGTGTTTCACTTATAAAACTCAAGTGAAAGTAAGCCCTAAAGCTGATATAAAAATAAAGGAGGAAGCAAGGCAAAATGATGTAATTAATATGACACATATTTATCTATCAGTAAAGGGGGAAGAAAAGGAAACACCTGAAGAGTTGAGAGTGTTCCTTTTAAAGTATGATTCAAAATATGATTTGGTTATGGACTTGATTCTATGATGGCACATTCATCACTCAACTTAACTGATTATTCACACACAATTAAATTTAGTTAGGATAGGGACTCTTACGGACACTTTAATCATTTGCTTCATGAATTGAAAAGGGGTGTGCATTTGATTTACTGTCATCTGGGTAGGTGATAAAGATCAGCTAGTTGATAAATGTGGCAAATGAATCTGCTGATCGAAGCTATCCTTCCATTTGTTTTGCACAATAATTAAAGATTAATTAAATCAGACATGCCTCTAATGAAAGACTCTTACCTGCAGCTCTCTTCATCCAAATGCACAATACAGCCCAGACCAAGATGAAAATTCTTCAAAGAATGAGAGAGTGGATAAACGGAAAAGAGAATATTTGTATTGCTTTTTAACTGTTAATGCAAGCAATGTTTACATATGCACTCTGCCTATTTAGAACAATAATTACTTTTGGACCTGATATTAATAACATTAAAAAAAATGAACATGTAACAGTATAGAACTTGTAAAGCAGTTTTATTTTTAAATGTAAATGAATTCTAAGTTTGACAGAGGTAAGTATGGCTTTTAAACTCAAAAACCTTTAGACCTACTAAGAGTGAAAAACAAGAGCTGTTTCAAGAGGTTCACAGCTGTCAAGAAGGCATGTTTATTTTTCATGATCAATGCCTTAAATTATTCTTCAAAAAAAATTGTAATAACTAACTAGGTTTGCTCAAATATGTGACTTTGTGTAGGAGCTTCCAGTTAAAGTGAGAACTTTGTGCGTGCCTGTGTGTATTGGACACTGCACCTCTGATATGCCTATGTGGAGTTTTTTGTATTGCTCTGCCAGAAGGCATCTGTTGTGCTCCAGGGCAGCTTCATTATGACAGTACATGGAGTCAGAGTTCAATTTCCTAACTCATGATTTAAGCTGTAATGTTATAAAGCACAAAATTATCAAAAACAAAAGTAAAGAAAGCAAAAATTTGAAGGTTACACAACATTTTTCAGGATGATTTGATGGAAATGAATTGACATACCAGGAATATTACTAGTTTAAAACCACATATTTCAGGGACTTCTCTGAAAGATGCAGGGGAAAAAATCAACCTGAAATTCAGTAATATTGAATGTAAAATAGACACATAAGATAAAAAATGGAAAGTGGAATAGTTATCTACAATATATTTAAGATATTTATTTTAGTTGGGGTGCATTCCTTCTCTTGTTCATGGTCAGTATGAGGAAAAATATAACTAATATTTAACTATATATCTAATTTTTAGATGGTTCAAATTATGTCATATGACTTCAGACCTAGTGGGTTTATTGAAAACAGAAAGCAATGAAAAACTAATAATTTAAAATTAGAGATCTTTTGTTAACTTTTTCCTCTGAGATTTGTTTCAAAGCTTTGAAAATATCCTTGAATTTTTAATCAAAGTTGGAGTGCAAGAAAAGGATACAACTCCTTATAAATACTGTCAGTTTTACTGACACCTCAAAAGATTAAGGTTGTTTACCTGCCTCCAACAACTGTCATATCTGTGTGTCATGGCAAAGCGATAAATCAAAGACTTCAGAAATGTCTCAAAGAGTTTTATATTTTTGCAATGTGAAATGTTTACATTTTCCAAATATGAAGGTCATTGGCCTGAGCTTCACACCTTTTTTTTTTTTTTTCTTTCTGTGATTTGGCAGAGAAGGTCTCATTGTATTTAAAAGCCTTGTGCTTCTCTTAATGTACATGTTACTTCCCATGGCAGTAAAATTTACTGCCCTGGTCTTATTACACTCTTATGTTTTAGTTTGATGTGGACTTCCTAAAACTTACATTAGATGGCTATGAGAAAACAAGATATTTCTGTCACTGGGCCTTGAACAGGGCCTGCTTCCACATAGAGCAGGACAAGGGGGAATGGCTTCAAATTGAAAGAGGGTAGGCTTGGTTTACATACCAAGAAGAAATTCTTTGCTGTGAAGGTGGTGGGGCATTAGAACAGGTTGCCCAGAGAAGTTGTGGCTGCCTCATCCCTGGAAGTATTCAAAGACAGCCTGGATTTATCTTTGAGCAACCTATTCTAGTGGAAAGTGTCCCTGCTTATGGAAGGAATTAGATGGTCATTCAAGTCCCTTCCAACCCAACCCATTCTCTGATTCTGTGCACAGAGTTTCACTCAGCTCCACAGTGCAGATAATTGCTTGAAAAAACTATGAACATAGATAGAAAAATCTCATAAAATGTTAATTCTACTTTTCTTTGCCAACCAAACTCAAATCTTCATTATCTTTTTCAAATGCACATAAAAGCCAGATTCAGAGTTAGAGAAAGTTGAGAAGGATACCCTTCAAAAATTTCAAGGGCGTTATGATATTTTGTAAAATGTAGAATAATGTTAAAGCAATGTTAATCATGTTTTTGTTCAAAGCTTTTGATAATCGCCCATTTTTTTATCAAATCTCTATGCCCCTCAGATCACATGTGGTGTGACCTTGTTGTGGAAATGTAGTTCTTGTGAAGGTGTGAGCATGTATCTAGTGTGTATTTAAAAGTACAGAGAAAGGCACTTTGATCTTGACACTGTAGGCTACCTTGAGAACAGGTTACAAGGAAAGCACTATCAATGGTATGAATCAATAGAAAGAAAAATCAATAGGGAACAAGAGACATTGACCTTGTATTATAAACCTCTATTTCTTGTTTACTGAGTACATATTAATTGATCCTCCAGTATCTATTTATAAACACCAGTTTCCACCTTCTGTAGCAAAAAACATCAGCCTCACTACCAAAGGTTTGAAAACCCCTGAATGGTAGTTTGTAGCATAAGGAACTGCAATATATGCTGGCTCATGGCAGAAAGATACAAGTCACTTTTGAAAATATCAGCATTTCACTATCATACCTTGCATTTATTCTGAATTAGAAGTCTCATCGTATCAAGTAAGGCACAGAAGTGACCCAGAAGAACAAGTAACTAGATCACTTTTACCATAAAACTACATACTGTTATCCTACATGATAACTTTTTTAATCCTCTGCATTGTTATTTACACTGAATGATCTTTAATAAAACTGGAAATGTAATCCAATTTTATCTACATAATTTTAAAGCATAAATAAGAAATATTAAACATGACTCTTACAGTAAATTGTGAATCAGTTAATAGTTTCAAATGTCATAAGAACTGGAATTTGCACCAGCGGGATACCAGGATTCCAAGGGGTACTAACATGAGGTCAAATCTTAAATCCTGTATTTTTCAAAAAAGGATTAATAATGTGAGATATAAATTTGCCTTGATTGTGTTCTAGACTATTTATTTTGTAATGTACTGGTTTTCTGTAATGCTTGATTTCACTAGGTTTATTCTTCAGAGTGGTCATCTTTTAGCACATCTTGAAATTTACATTTTAAAATGAGAATATACACTGCAAACCCCAAGACCTGGCACCACAGAGAAAATTGCTTTAAATGTCTTTCCCAGGTTTGGCTCTCATTAGATATGAATATTCAGGATTATGGAACTTCTATGGTAATATATATTATTCTGCCTTTATGACAAGATTCACATTCCTTAATCATTCAACAAATCTCAAGTAGAATGAAACATGAGTGATAAGTGTGTAGTGTGTTTTCTCCAGGACATGTTTTATGCCCTGTGCAATACAGATGTTCCTGCCTAATCTTCTAGCATAATTTTGCCAATTACTGCTTAATGATGTTCTCATAAAATTTTCTATTGTGTTTAAGTAGGATCATTCCTGGGAGCTCAGAGACTTTTCCAACAATAGCTTACAAGGCAAATTTTTATCACAACGTAATTCTGTCCCTCTACTCTACTCTCATGAGACCCCCACCTCTGTGGGCTTCTCAGTACAAAAAAGACATGGACATGTTAGGTCCAGAAGAAACCACTAAGATGATCAGAGGGATAAAACCACTCTCCTCTGAAGACAGGCTGAGAGAGCTGGGGTTGTTCAGTCTGGAGAAAAGAAAGCTCTAGGGAGATATCATTGCAGTCTTCAATTACTTAAAGGGAAGAGGGGGACATTGGGTCAGAAGAAAATCTTTCTGCATCATAAGAATATGTAAAAAAGAGCCACAGAAGATAATTTCTAATGGACTCAGAATGAAGTAGAGACTCTCAACACTAGAATTTTTTCTGCATATATATGACTCTTCAGCAAAATTATGCAATAGAAAGGGAGAAAACAGCTCAGCAAAAACAGACCTGAGTAGCATAAAAGGGAAGAGCTCACTATAAAACTGTACCATATTTTCAGCTAACATGAACTAACATGGCATCATGGAACTTTATGGGCCAATATTTATTAATTCTGAGACAGCAATCCAGAAAGAGAATTCTATATGAGTGATAGGTTTTCTTTTTAGAGGATGAGGTAGATTATAACTTATTGCTAGTGAGACAAGAAGAATGTTCAGACTTGAAAATGCCAAAGTTTTTTCTTCTCTTAGTTCTTTGAAACACACACAAAAAACCTCTCCTAGCGTAGAACACTATATAGAACACTATAGAAGTATATTCTGTTGTTTAAACGGCATAACAAGTGATAAGAATGAATTTTATATGAAAAAGCCTCTCCTCTTGATTAAACAATCGTGTTATATTAGTAACATAGCAGCAGCAGTTGCAAATTTTCAGTGTTGTCTTTTTGGTTTCCACAGCTGCTTGTTCCCCAAGAAAGATTATGATCCCTTTTCAATTCCTTTGCTATGTCACCTTAATATAACCAACATTTCCTGAAATGATACACTGAAATAAATTAAAAAGATATAGTCTGTTTTACTCTTAAAATGGCTTGTCACACTCGCCTGGTTTAGAGCAAGACCACACAGCTGAATCAGCACACCCGAGGGTGTCATAAAATCTTGCAAGGGATGGGGAACAAAATATCTTAAATTAGATCCTCCTCCAGTGTAACGGTAATGGAGAATGGAAGCCACAAACAGAAAGAAATTGGACTATGTCACAAATTCCATGTCTTTTACAGCTGTAAGAAAGCAATCAAATTGCTCTGCATATATCTCCTCCCCAGCTGAGTCAGCCCATATATCCTGGAGGTAGAAAGCAATATAAGGAAGTGGAATCTTCACTGCTTTTGGTATGAATTTTTTTCATAGGATTGCTGATCTCGAGTATATCCTGGAGTCTCAGCTTTTAGAATGATCATACAACTCCTGCTCAGGTTTAATTCCCAGATCACAGAAATGTATTTCTAATACACTGTTGCAGTAAAGATTTGCCATTTGGAAGAAGTCATTGGCTTTCAAAATCAGACCTAATCCCCTAGAAAGGTCATGTGTAATTGCATATACTGTATGGGTTTGTCAGTTTCCCTGTCGGGTACTAATGGGAGCAGTCAGACCTTTTTGAAAGACTGAGCCACTACTGCCCTATATTACTGGAAGGACAAATTGTGTAATCTATGCATTTAATCAGTAATACAGCTACCAGATACATCTCTATGTATATAATCTGCTTCAGGCCATACTTAAGCATCTTCTTCAGCCACTTTCTGGAATACTGTTATCACATTCAAAATATATTACCTGTAGCATATAAAATTTTTTGGACATTGTACTCATTGTCTCAAGATAAAAAGGGAGGACAATCTTTAACAGCTTCAAACAGCTTGCCAAAATATCACCTAAAGCAGTGGGATTCAAATCTAATTATACATTTGACAGGCTTTAGAGACAAATGGAAATTGTCCCAAGCATTTTGACAAGTACAAGATAAGAAAGAAGAGCTGTCCTCAAATCATTAGTAGCCAGATTCATGAATTTCTTTCAGAAGATTAGATATCAGCAGGGCAAATGTTCCCACCATATTTCTAAGCCATTTAGACAACCTTGAAAATGAATTTTTGAAACTAAAATAAGACACAGTTCAATTAAATGCATGTCATGACTTTTTCAAATGGTCATGTGTTTAAGCAAATCTTACAGACATACTGTTCTGTACTAGTCCCCTAAGCTTACACTTGAGAATTGCTGGTACTACTGTAAGAGATGACTTTAATATTAATCTGATACATAAACAGTAAAGCCACAATTGAGGTTTCTCATAGGAAAAAAGTCTTATCATCCAATTATTTATCCAGCTTACCTTACCATTTAAAAATTCTTAGGAGGCCTTATAGCTCATCTGTTGTAAAATAAAATCTAAACCTCTTAAAAAATGGGTCCTCACTTGTATTCATCAGTCATCACGAAACCACAGAGTAGTTCAGGTTGGAAGGGACCTCTGGAGGTTGTCTGTCCAAGCCTCTGCTTAAGCAGGCTAAGTGCAGCCACTTGCCAAAGGTGGAGACTTCACAGTCTCCCTGGGAAATCAGTGCCAGTGCTCAGGCAACCTCAGAGCAAAATATTTCCCCCCAGTTTTCAGATAGACCCTCCTGTGTTTCAGTTTATTCTCTCCTTCTTGTCCTGCAACTGGACATCAGTGAGACAAGTCTAGTTCCATCTTCTTTGAAATATTTATATACATTGATAAGATTCCTCATGGGTCTTCTGATCTCTAGGTAAAACTGTCCCACCTCAGTCAGTCTTTCCCTGCAGGAGAAGTGCTGCAGTCCCTTCATCACCTTTGTGGCTCTCCACTGTACTCCCTCCAGTATGTTCATGTTTTTCTTACCTCTAGGGAACATGGAACTGGGAAAATACACAGATATGGGCTCTCCACAGCAGAGTAGCTGGCAGGGTTCACTTCCCTCAACCTGCTGGCAGCAATTTGCCTAATGTAGCCCAGGATTTCCTCTCTCGCAGGGTATTTCACTGATTTATGTTTAACTTAAGGACCACCAGGATCCGCAGGCTCTTCTCTGCCAAGCTGCTTTCCATGTGGGTGGACTCCAGTGTGTACTGGTAAATCATGTGGCTCCTCTCCAGGTTCAGGATTTCTCTTTGTTGAAATTCATGAGGTACCTTTCAGAGCTTTTTTCAAGGCTGTTGAGGTCCCTTTGGGTGGCAGCACGACTCTCTGGAATATCAACTACTTCTCCCAGTTTTGTGTCATCAGCAAACTTGCTTATGCTATACTCTGTCCTGTGATCCAGTTCATTTATGAAAATGTTAACCAGGAATAGACTCACTTTTGGAGTATACAGCTAGACATGACACTGGATCCAACTAGATTTTGTGCTCCTGATCAGTACCCTCTGGGCCTGATCATGCAGCCAGTTTTCAATCCACCTCACTGTCAGCTCATCCAGCCCAAATATCAACAGATTCTTTGCGAGGATCTCATAGATGTCAGTATTGAAACATTAGCAAAGTGTAAGTAGCCAATATTCACAGATTTCCCTTTGTCTGCCAAGTCAGTCAGTTAGTCAAAGAAATTATCCAATTGGTCAAGCATGAGCTCCCCCTTTGGGAGCTCATGCTGACTACACCTGATGTTTTTCTTGTTTTTCATGTGTCTTTGTTGAGGGATATATTTAGTACAGGTAGCTTGGTGTGCAAGCTGCAGTGTGAGCTGGAGGCTGAGCTGTGGATAGCAGGAAATGGTGGAAGCCTGAGGAGAGAGTGAACTGATGCCAACACTTTGCACAACAAAGAGCACAGGGACCTGTGGCCCCAGACAGGTGACTGGGCACTCAGAGACAGAGCAGGAGATGATGATGCAGCAGCCCAGTAAAGTTTCCTTAACACTTGAAAAAATATTCCAGAATTAGCTCTTATATCACTTTCCCAGTAATTAAGGTGAGGGTGATTGATGAGTCTTTTATTTTTCTCTTTCTAAAGATGTGGGTGGCATTTGCTTTGTTCCAATCTTCAGATACTTCTTTGTTACCATGATTTATCAGGAATTGTTGAAAGTGGCCTTAGAATGACATCTACTAGCTTCTTCAGCACTTGTGGATGAATTCCATCAGGTCTCATGGATTTATGTACGTCAGATTCTCTAAAATGTTCCCTGACCCAATTGTCTTGTGTCAAATGTACATCTTTTTTGCTCCATCTTTTTTTTTCTGGTCTCTGGGATCTGGGATTATTGAAAGCTAATCTTGCTAGCAAAGACTAAGGCAAAGAAGGCATTCAGTACTTCAGAATTCAGGATTTTCTGGTCTTTTATCATTCTGCTCCTATAAAATTTAAACATAGAAACAAAAAATTATACATTGAGAAAACCCAACTAATTTTTTTCAACAATTTTTTTAGTACTTTTGTTAGCTACCATTTACAAGGAACAAGTTTTCCTTCTTAGTTTTACTGGTTACTACAAACTCAGTTTGTAAATATCATTTCAAATTATAATAAAAGAAAAAAAAAAGAGAAACTTTTCAGGTTTCTCTTATGGAATAATAAAGATTATGGGTTTTGTCAACTTACATGAATTAAGAATCTGTATGGTTATATCAAATTTTGAATGATCACAGCTTTCACATATGTACTGGAAGATCTTTTCAAGCCTTTGCTTCCATTTCTGTATTATCATGTAATATTTTCTGTCTAAAAGGCAAAGTCTTTACAGTTTGGTCCTGAAGTATTCTTAAGTTCTCTGCCAGACTTAATTTGCAGTATTTCTTTCAAGACCAACAATATGTTCTGTGAGTCATTTAAGAGCCTGTAGCTCTATATTGACACCAACACAAAGACAGCATGGAAAAAACTTATCTTCATTTCACATGTAACACCTATAAGACAGAATCAAGTTCTCTGACAAGCTAAGAGGAAAATTCAAGGAAAATATTTTTGAGAGATGCTCAAGTAATTAGCATCTTATTTTATTATGTTTCTTTCCATATACTTTGAAAGTTTTCCAGAAAACCTATCAAGGTCAATAAGTGTTTTCTGTTAATCTTGTGTTTTGGTTTCTAAAGCTGATTCCACAAAGAGGAGAAATTATTTATTATATGCATAGTGTGTTCTCTTTAATCTTCTTAAAAAAAATTGCAAACAATTTTTTGAATGTAGCATAAAAAATAATGATAAGCAGTTTCTGTCTTCAAAAATGCTTAATTACATTACTCTGTAAACTCCAACTTTTGTAGAAATTTCTCTGCCTTTTTTTGATTAGACCCGTGGCTGCTGAATACTTCAGTTTTATGTCAGCATTTATTTTGTCTTTAATGAGAGTTACATAACTGAAGTACCATTCTAATAGCATTTCAACCCAAAAAGCCACATCATGCTTCACATTGTTTTGTCATTTTCTGCAAATACATTATGTCATTTCATTCCTCCCCTATATCCCTTGCTTTCTGTTTCCTGGAGATTAATAACTTCTTCAGTCCAAATATTTTTATCCATAAACTTAGAAATGCTTATTTTCAAATCACTTGAGATTTCTTCCCTTTGTGTTTTGGTTAGAGCCAGGATTGATACTCTTTCTCTGTTATGCAGTGTGTAATCAGCTCAGAATATCCACCAAGAAATTTCTCCTGTTTCAGATAACCAAGCCTTGCAGCCATTCTTCTGTGTCTGTTTAGGTATATTACAAAGTTTCCCAATGTTATCCATTCAATTAATACACAGTGAAAAAATCAGCACTTTAATAAATTTTCATCCAGAACTGGAATTGTGAAACCCACAGAATATATTCCAGTGACCAGCATGAGAGGGAGACATGACAAGTCAACTGTAGAAAAATATGAAAAAATATTCCTTTAATAGAATTCATTTTCTGGTCTCTTATAAATGGATTCTGGATGAAGTGCACATACACTTTTCATATTTTTAAAGATAATGTAATAGCTTTGACAACCTTCTAGTTCACTGTTGAATCCTTCTAGATCTAAGCAAGGAAATGGACACATATTTAAATTAATAATTCATCTATCATTTCGGAATGAGTATGTTCTGTACTCAAAATAAAGGCCCTGGATCCCCATATACTTGCATTATAGTCAGTCTGGTGTGTCCACTCTGGTTGATTTAATATATTTGGAGCTCAGTCTGTAGAGACGCTGAGAAAACTTCTAAAGCTTAAAAAGTGAGTCAGCATTCAGACCATGCATCTCTGATTGTTTGTATTGTAGGCTGAGAAGAGTAATTAGGATTGAGCCGTATGTAAGTAATGTGTGCTGATTATTGTTAGCTGACCAGTGAAATGTGAAGGACAACCTAGAAGTTGGCAACTATGATTAAAACTGATTAGTTTGATCCCTGCAAAGAATAAAAACAGACTAGTTTTCTGTCCTCAAGCAGATTTGTACTGAAACTCATGTATAAGCATAGGAGTTTGTGTGCATAAATAAATAGAAAGCATGGTAACTGTTATTATGGTTCAGTTATTCCTTGACTGACTATATACATTCTTCACACATACACACACATTCACACTCTATTCCTCTTGAGTTTGTTTGTTTTGGTTTTTTTCCTAAACTATTCACAACTATCCTGAATGTGCCTTTATTAAAATAATCACTTTGAGGAAATTTTAAATACACACACTTGTTTTCTTGTCAGACAACATGTGGTACGAAAGAATTGACTGAGTTTAGACCCTTTTCTTAAAAGAATAATAATTTTCATAGATTATAAGTAGTTTTGGGTACTTGGAAAATAAAGATTTTTTTTTTTTTCCACAGGAAAGCCACAGTGAAAAAGAGAAAATCCCAGTTTTGGAGTTTTTAACCCAATGAAATATCAAAGTATAGTTACACTAAGGAATATTTGTAGTTGCTTTCTTTCATGAAGGCACTGAAGTAAGTAAAGACAAACAAATGGAGACAGAAAGAATGTGCAGATATTCCTGAAAAGTAATTTGTATATAAATCTGGAAAATTGTGGGAAAATTGGCTTGAGAGTTGCCCTTTAAGAGAGGCAAACAGTGGATACTTGCCTACTTTTAAAAACAGTTCATTTGACTCACATTTTAAGAAAGAAATCTTATTTCCTACATACTAGTCTCCTAAATTTAGTTTTTAATAATCAAATCTCTCTCAAATTTTTCTCTTTTTAGAGAAAAAATAGATAAATACTCTGAGATATAAGTGCTTTTTAGTACCAGAATAAGACCTACCCCACATTTAAAGTACAGTTTGTAAATGAAAGCAAAATAGAAAAGAGGCGGCTGGTAATTTTAATCTAGGGTGAGGTGATGATTGTGTCTAGTGATGACACAACAAGAGCAGTGTAAACTAGAATCCAGAGAGAGCGAATCTTGAAAGCTATGTCCAGATTGTTAGCAATATGAGAAATTCATAAATCATGCAGTCAACTAGACAGCAAAAAGAAAAAAAAGTCTGAGAATTACTATATTTCTTTTGACAAAGAACTACTCATGATTAAAACGGTAAGTCACATTCTCTTACTTTAATCTCAAGAGAATATGAGAAGGCACTGCCTTAGAAGAGACAAAAGTCCAGGATACTTAAGGACTGATTGTTTATAGTTTGCATTGGAATCAGACTATTAATTTGTACCAATGTCCCTGATAAAGATATCCAAGCACTAATAACAAGGAATATAAATAGTATGGTGGTAAAGATTTATTTTCTCATATTAATTGAGATTAATAAGTCATAGAACTTAAAACTAGTTTGTAAGTGTTTAATTTATAAAAATTAGGTATGAATATTATAACATACTCAAAATAGATACCTTTATCTCTCTCTTGTTAAAGAATATTCTACAATTTCTACATATGAGCTACTGGTGATGTTCATCAAAGTATGTCTGAATATATCTACATCACTGTTTATCTCATTGTTTTCTCCTACCAAACAGGAAGAAAATTTGTAATAAGCTTGTGATTTGCTATTTCAAAATAATCCTCATATGCGGAAGAATCAAGAATGGGACATCACTGCATGATCAATATGGTCAAAGTGAGCCATTTATTGCAATGTGACAGTACCTTTTATACAGTTTTCAGCTTCCATCATGTGTTACCTGCTGCTTTGCAATTGGATATACCCTAAAAGCACCAGTTAGCCCTTTAGCCCGGGTTGGTTAATGGGTTTGCACATACAGCAGGTTTATGCAGTCCTTCTTTTGGCTTCTTTCCCATTCTCACACTCTGAAGCTTGTTAGCATCCTTTGTTCTTCTTGGGACGTGACTTCTGTCATCCCTTGTTCCTTCTTGTATGTGGCTTCGCTGCCCTTGAATGGTTACAGGCCTTACTTACCTAGATAAACTGGATTGCTCACATGTCCCCATTTATGGAGGAACCCATCCTCCACACTCATACTCTGAATATTGCCTGTTATTCCTGGGCAACACATAGAATTCCTATATTTAATCCTTCTTCTTTTTTTCCCCATAATTTCATATTCCTTTTACTAAACTACAGACCAGTGAAGAACAAAGTAGGTTTTGGTAAAAGATGTAATCTTAAAATTCATGGCACTCAGTGTGATGAATTTTATTTTAAAATTCTAGAATAAGTCTATTTCTGCTTTAAAAAAATGGTTCTGTATATTCTTTTGCTTAATATAAAATTATGCACTGATATGTATTTAAATAAATAAGGAGGGCATTAAGTGCTTGCTCTAGTTACAAAATGGCTCACCTTTGAAATCACTTACTGAAGAGCATATAAAATGGAAATCACAATAAGGCATGTTTGTTATCAATCCATCAATTAATTTTCCTGCTGTACTGAATTCTAGATATGATATCATTGATGAACTGGATTTAAATACTGATTATGCATCAGTAATAAAAGGAAAAATCATTATAAATTAATAATCTAACATCAAATATTAAATTTAATTATAATCCAGATCAGAACATCCTTTATGTTACTTAAAGAAGTTTGCTCTCCCTCAGAATAAAAAGTTACAAGAGATAACAGAGTTAGATATTCACTTACAGGATAGTTCTTCTTTTGACTTGGGAACATATTAAAGTTTCTGAGTTATAATGGTAAGTTTTCCATAAATGTTTGCTTTCTGTGAGCCCTCCATATTTTCATTCAAAATATACCATATAAAAACTGCAGATCACATTCCCACATAATTACTTACAGAGACATTGGTGACATTCTGAATTATAAACCTTTGTGGATAAAAAGCATCCAGGAAAAAGAGAAAAATAGAAATAGATTATATGGTGGGTCCAGCATGATGAATTATATTCCACTGTGTCAGTTGTAGAAATAAAATTAGAAGAAATTAATTTGGTTTTAATCCTAGGTTTTATTTTGAAACCATTATAAAATCCTTAAAAATCATAAAATTTTGTATCTATCTAAAAAGTCAGATTAAGTCAAGAAATTGATGGGGTTCCATAGCCCCTTTCTATCAGCAGTAGATGCTTAGAAATAGATTAAAATAAAGTGGACATCTCTGAAGGGAGCTGACTTCATTAAGGGCCACTGGTTTTTACCTACCAGTGACTTAAAGACTCCCAAACCAGACTTTGTTTATTCTATTTTGAATACTTCTATACTTTCAGAAAGAATTGTTGTCTCATTATTTAAATCCATTTCTAGGCCTTTATAGCTGTACTGTACTGGTGTCATATTTGGGACCTTTACCAATAGCCTGGGTTTAGTCTGAAAGCTTACCTTTTTTGCCATTTCTTCTTTGCTATCATAAACCAGTTGGTTTCCCAAGAAAATATTTTGTCATATCCACTTACAGATTAGTTCCCTGTGATAAGATTTTTATAAAGGTTTTCTAAATCCAAGTGCGCTATAGCT
Source organism: Rhadina sibilatrix (assembly GCA_013400275.1). Classification (NCBI taxonomy): domain Eukaryota; kingdom Metazoa; phylum Chordata; class Aves; order Passeriformes; family Phylloscopidae; genus Rhadina; species Rhadina sibilatrix. The sequence goes on from VWYO01015651.1 coordinate 114,617, forward strand.
GCATGTGTATCTCAAAGGATCCTGGAAGATTTCTGAGGTATGATATCTCTCCAGAATGCCATTTTCTCTACCCCTGTGCAAAGCACTTGTTTATCCATGTCTGCTGTTTGCCTTGTGTACTATTGCTTCTGCCACTTGCTTAGGAGGCAGCCCATCAGTTATGATTTTCTCCTTCACTCACCAAAGGGCCCAGGAGGGAGTGTACATGACGGGCTTTGTTGGAGCTGAGCTGGGCTGGTTGCATCTCCAGCCTGTGGGTCGAGTGCCTGCTGCCTCCCCTGCCCAAGCCTGAGCTGTGTCAGTGCCCCCGAATGCCATTGCCCAGCAAACAGGAGCCCCTGGGGAGGCTGTGGGAAGCTCTTCACTCTTAGCTGGGAACATCCAGACAGCATGTGCCTGGGGTAAAGAAATGCATAAAATAAATCCAAACAAGCTCAGGACAGAAGAGAAAGTCTTCTCCTCCAGCCTGCCATATTTCATACTCATCCTTCCAAAGACCTCAGGATGGTGGTGTCCTGTCTTTTATACTTCTCTTTTCATCCTTTCAGGAGATGAGCCTGTCAATTTAAGGCTGTCCTGGGATATTTGGGAAATGTGCACAGACCCCTGGAGAAGAGCTAGATGCTAGGAAGGGCCAAGGGATTGCACAGCAGGTTTAAATCTGTTATTGATAAGGTTTTTGTCTGTATTAATTACATAGTCTGTATAACTGGAGTTTTAAAACATTAACAAGGTTCTGGGATTCATATATGTGGTGGGTTTCCTTTTGCTTATGACAAGATTTTGAGGGTGGCAAGCACAGAGATCAGACCTGTGACCTTTTTAAAAGCTCACATTGCATATCAAACATGTAATTTCTCTGATACCTAGACTATTTAAAGACATAGTTCCACTTCACAGCAGGCAGCTAAGCAATTTCATATTTGAGTTTGCCTGAAATGTGATAAATAATACTGTTAGATCTTGATCCTTCATACACTTTTCTTCTAGGCTAAACAATTGATGATAAGATTGTGAAGTCAGTACTCAGAAGACTTAGATCTTTTATAGTAGTCCTATAGGAAGAGGTAGGGCTTCAAATCTACATAAAAAGAAAAATCAGAAAATGACAAAACCTTGCAAACTTAAAAGCTGCTGTTACACTTTGGTCAGACTTATTTTACTCCTCAGTATCTTCCACTGCTCTTCTGAAGCATGTGCTTCAAAAATATTTCATGGAAGCCTTCTTTCAGAATGAAGGTGTATTGGAAAAAATGGAAAAAAAATACAAAAATAGATCAGAGGTAACACAGTGGTAGAAATAGATTATTATGATCTGTTCATATCATAGTACTTTAGGAAAAATACATATGGACAGTTTCAGTGGAAGCTAGAGAATGTCTTGAGGTAAGTAGATGGATGGAGGGATGAATACAAACTCTCTAGAGACATTATTCTAGCATTCTTATTGGGTACTTATTGCACAAACTTGATGAAGGCAAAAACTAAAATATGGCTAACTTTAAGGAGATTAATAATTCCACTGAAATCAATAGTCTGAGGTTCCATGTGCATTTCCTCATAATATAGGGATCAAATGAGTAATTAATAATCTCAAATTTGTTACCCTTGTGAGTGAAATTCTTATTTTACCGGATTAACTCTTTATTTTTATTCAAACTTGGCTAAATACGCTGGAACTTAAAGTTTACCTTTGTTGCTGAAAACACCAACAACACTAGTTTCCTTTCCTCTCTAAAAATCAGATTTGGCTGAAGGTTTAGAAACTTATTACTAACTGTAACATTAAATAGAAACAAACAAGGAGCATTGCACAGATAGATGCAACACTATATAAAGATCAGAGTCAGAACTTTATTAAGCGAGGCTATGTTCAGAGCCCTTTCTAAGGTAAAAGAAGTAATGCAAACACGGGTCTATCATCAGCTTCTGATTTTTGTGATTCACAGCCAGCTGTGAGTGAATTTTAGTTGCTTGGTTGGGGGAGTTAATTATTTTTTATATAAAGTTTTCTAAAACTTATTAATAAATAGAAACATTTCCATGTACTCTTTGTTTCTTAAGATCACACCAATGAAGTCTTTCTAAAGGACAAACACCTATAAACAGACAGAGGTGAAAAGTCCAAAACTCCCTTCTTTTCACTTCAGCTTTCTCTGATCCTTCCCTCCACTGCCCTCCATTAGAGTGATTGCTGCACTCAGACTGCAGTTCTGAGGACAGACAGTTTGCAATATCCTGCTGATACGAACAGTAATACTCCCATTCCATTCATTTCTCTGCAGATCAAATTGTTAGATACAAGAGGAAAGTGTTATTTCCCAACATTTTAAGTGACTCTTTCCTATAGTGTATAGTTCTATGTCATGGGAAATTTTGTGCAGTACTTTGATCTCTGGAAAGATCTTAAAAATCTGTGTTTTAAAGACCAATATAACTTGTGAGTTACCAAAAGTGCTGCAATGTTTTTTTTTTTTAATATATGTCTGCCTATCAAGATTGCACAGACATCAGGTTTGCTAATTAGTAGCTGTAATTGCTATTCCATTCATAAGGAAGAAAAGAAAGTTTAAATCACATAGGTTTATCAATCAGGCTGTGTTATCACTAGATCAGGATTTTGCTAATGCTAATGACATATTTCTATGCATTTGTTACTTCTTTAATAAGTAATACAGAAACTAAATGGCAGCTGAGTACCCTGCTGAGAACAATTAACTCGAAGCAGATGGTATTACAAATACAATTCTTAAAGGGTCTTTTCTTGTTTGGAATTTTCACCTTTCTTGTTGATTTTACCCCCTGGCTGAATTAAGGTCTTTATTGATAGATTTAAGATGTTTGTGACATTTGATTAAGCAAACTTCATACAGGGATGTATTAAAATTTAATATCTTTCAGAACTGAAGAGCAATTTCTACTGGATGTTTTCTTCCCAAGTCTAGTGTTTGGTATCATATAAAGTGAATGATAGCTCAGCAACTACAACTACCGAGAAAGCAGTACAAATGCAAAGATCTGAAATAATAACAGCTTTGAAACATTAACTCCAAGGGTCAATGTGTTATCTCCAAACAGGATGGTTATTTTACAAAGATTTTAAGAAATATGAGAAGCAACATCATTGAGCTGGGTATAAAATACACTAATATATATATTTAAACATTTGAATTTTCTAAGTGCTGACCTTTCAAGAAGCACCATGCATAAATGGAGGGTGGTTGACTTTCTTGCCGTAGGGCATAGGCTTCAATGGCATAGGTTTTGGAGATTTCAATGCAATTTTTAGTTGTATGTATGTAAAGACATCAGTGAAAAATATCTCTTCCAATATAACTGAGGCTTGAGAGACCAACCAGTGGCAAAGCAATGTCCATCAAGTAAGTGCTACACTTAAAGGGACTCAATTGTCCTCAAGCTCTTTGTAGTTCTATTTCTGACATCCATTCTGGTCTTTCAGTAAGCAATGATTTTTGCTGCTCCTTTAGAGAGTACTCAAAACAGATTTCATCAGAGGTAAATATATGGGGGTTTTAAGTATCATTTGCATACAGAATATTTTAGGCATGCAGAATGGTTGACAGGAAGATTTGCAAAGTTATTAAGTATAGTCTTGGGATTGTCGCTTTTTTTTTAGCAATAAACATTCCTTCTGGCTTATAAAATATATTTCTTCAAAGTAAAAAGTAAACGTATACACAGGAGCCTATAAAAGTTTGAAATATGTTTTATTGTATTAGTGTTCAAAAAAAAAAAAAAGAAAAATGAAGACAACTGATAACACAGCTTTGAAAAAAAAACCCTAGCAAATAGAAGACAGTGCTGTATCAAAGTGTAAAAAATTTAAACTATAATGTTGCTTCTTTTAAAGAGCTGTTTTGTGGGGATATTCTTCTGATGATTTTACTTTGATTTTCTGATCATTTGCTATGCCCTTCAGAACCCAAATATCTACAATTTCAGGGTTTTGTACCCTATTTGAGTTAGCATTAGCCATGTTGATCAACAGCTAATCATAATTAAACTTATTTTGAAACAGCTGCACAGAATTCACTAGCAAACTTCTGATAAATACTAGCTTGTGGAAATATAAACATGATAACTTTAAAGACACAGACTATTTTCAGGTAAAAGACAGAAAATTGTAGTCATAAATCAAATGATATTTTGAACCATATATATATTTGTAAATCTGTATTGTTCTAAGATCCTTAATAGCTGTGTTGCTCTTCAGACAGTGTATCAGCAGTCTTAGCACACTGGAGGCTAAACCTCAATGGTAATAGGTTTTCAGTGATATTTTATATATTATAATATAATTCTTATAATCCACATTATCAACAGAATTTATTGTGTAGATTTCATATTTGTCTTTGTTATCTAAGATGTATCAACTCTGTAAACCTAATAATACAAATGTAAAAATACATAAGTAATTTCAAGACAGGCATAATTACATGAGAAAGAGAAAAAAAAACCACAAAAACAATGCACACTTAGTGACGCATAGTTGTACCTTGAAGGAAGGTAACAGGAATGGAGGTGTGTGTTAAAAGCAAAATTAGATAATAATGATCAATTCATCCAAGGAGAGTGATTTCACCACAGTTGTTGGCTCAGCAGCAGGACATCTCCTCCTCTCTCCCCTGGCTGACAGATGTTATCCAATTTATCAGCTGCAAAGAATCATTGAGTTCCCAACCCTGCAAGGATTTTGTCAGAACCTGGGTGTGATGTCTCCACCCCAGTCCACCCTCCATTCCATCCCCCAAAACAGGTGCTTACGTTTGCATGTTGTGGGTGTGGGGAATCATCATGGATTTGGTTTCACGTGTGCCAACCATATTCCAGCCAGGGAGAAGCAATCTGTACTTTACACTCCAATCCACCCATACTTGCATTAGGATGGGAATACAACCTCTCAGCTTCCTCTAATTTTACCCTCAGATATCTTTTCAAAGATAGGTGGCCAGAAACATGAAAATAAACTTTTATAGATCTTTTAAAATTAAAACATTTAAAAAATCTTGAAAAATGTGTTAGAAACTAGCTGTAAAGAAGAATGTGATGCTTTTCCATCAGGCTTTTTAAGGTTTTAAATTTCGTTGGTGTTGATAAAATACATTAAAAAATTAAATCTATTTTGTTATCAGTGAAAAAGTCAGCTAAATAGAAATTGCCAATAGGATTTACTAATTAATTTATTAACAAATTTTAATACATTCATGTGTATGTATACCAGAGTTTCAAATGAATATAAATATGCCATATTATATTGTTCACAGAAGTAAGGGGTACTGTGGCTTTGTAAAATCCTGGAGGCAAAACGTCTTTTTATGTGAGACACCCATATGAACACTTTCCTGCCTGACCTTGGAGGAGCAACTTCCTATCTCTAGGAGTCTCTTTTTGAATCTTTCCTTGGACAAATCTGTCTGGACTATAAAATCTGCAGTAAATACCAGCTCTAATACAACAGTTCATCGTCTCCTTTCCAAACCTGTTTAAAACAGAAATATCTCCTGTAGCATCTAATAAAGGATGCAACCCTTTGCTAAAATATATTGAGTATGCATGTCTATCAGATCAGGCTATTGATCCTACAGGGAAATGGATCTGGAAAAGACTTGCAGGTTAAAATAGTTAAATTCATGGTCTCACTTTACACTTATGCTTGAAAAGATATAGCCAAAATGCTATAAGAAGAAGTGGGGGTTTTGTTATGTTGCTATTTTGGGAATACTAAGTAATGATAGAGAAAATAATTTACAGACATTTCTTAAGAGGAGAAAAAAGTTTAAGTGATGGTTTTGACTTTTTTAGCACTTTAATTTTGCATATATTTGTTGTAACAGCATGGAATAAAACCTTTTACTTTTAATGATTAAGGAAATAACAGCACTGTTCCTGAATTTTTGCTAGAATAGTTGGTGAGATATCAACCTTACAACCACTCTACAGTAAACATGCAAACGCAATTCTAGATAAACCTAAAGTAACTCACTTTTTATAACCCTCAAATTAATTGAATAACATTACAAACATATAACATATATAATAACATTACAATGTTATATTTGATTAAATTATAATAGAACTATTCCCCAGACCAAGTTTGCTTTTTTTTTCATTCTTGAAGATTTTTGAAACAGCTCTATGAAGACTAGGAGTCAATATTTGCATTTATTTTGTGGTTTTGTTGGTATATAGGTTTCCTCATTTGTATATAGTGTATATATTCATAGTCATTCAATACATTTTATTAATGTAATACATTTATTAAAATGCATTTGTATCTTATATGTATTAATATTTTGTTAAAATTATTAAAAATCAACATATTTTATAATTGCAAATCTAAATCCAGACCAAAATCTAGATCAAAAATCCCAAATAATTCTCATTAAATTTTCACTAGCCTTCAGCACACTTTCAATTTCCTTTAGAGTTTGTGGTGCTATTTAAAACCAGTATTCATTGATTAATTTATTTTTGAGAAAGCTTTTCCTTTAGTTTTCAAGAAAATGAAGACATTACGTTGCCATTCATCTTTAGATATACTGAAGTGTATTATCTAATAAAAAATTAGAGGTTTTTTGTTCTGCCCTCAAAATGTACTTTGCCACTTCTTCAGTTTTCATATATCTTGATTAAATGGCAAAGACAACATGGTCTTTGCTTCTACTACCAACTTTGTTTAGATCACTTCAAAACATTACAATCCCACCTAGACAATATGGGATATCTTCATCATGTCTAATATTATTTTCTTCTAATCTCAGGTAAGCAAATGCCATATTTGAATTAACTCAAAACAGTTCCTAAAACAAGTCTTGCTATTTGACTAAACTGCTGTGTTTCACTGAATTATCATGTCTCAAAGTATTTCTGGATTAAGCCTAAACTAACTGACCACTTTAAAAAATGCAGGAAGCTTTTCTCTCAAATTGAAAGATAAATTTCTCTACTAGCTACTATACTCTTGGTTAGGGAAAATATTTCTGTTATAGTATTCAAACTCAGTTTGTGTATTTCCTTCAAACGTCAATTAAATTACTCTCATAAAGCAAGAGTTACTTATAATAACAAATTATTGCTACTTTAAAAATTTTGCATGCTTGTCTTCAACCACTTAAAGTATATCTCTGATTCTATTTAGCTTGTTGTAAAAAATATTAAGAAAAAATTATCAACTGCCATTAGGTGAAGTCCATAATAACAGCAAAATATTTGAGGGAAAGAATAGAGCAGATGAAATACAGATAAAAATCTATATTTAAACCCCCAGAGTAAGAGCATTAACCATTTTGAAATGGTTGATCTCTAAGAATAGAAAGGTTATCTTTGCTACTCATATTCACTATATGGACTCTTTGTAAAAGAGACAAAATGTATTAATTACACTGGTTGTGTTGCTATCTTAGTTCTGAAGCCTGTGACCTTTTGTTAGAAACTTCTTGGCATAGTTTTTCTAGGTAGCTGATACTTTTTCAGTGTAAAAAAAGGGAAATGGATTCGGTGTTAAACCATAATTCTTGCAAGAATTGTTGTATGGCAATTATTTAAATTTTAGGCAAAGACAGAAGTCATCATACAGTTTTTAGAAGCAGATGGAAATATTATAATAACTTAGTCTACAGGATGTAAGGAGACAGCTTGCTGGAATATATCCACTGCTGAATCACCATCAAACACTCTCTCAGTACAGAAACAGGATTTGCCAAGGAATTATCAGCCTAAAGTAGCAATAAATCTGCATGTTGTCTGCATAACAATAATATTTAAGGACATTTTAGCTATTAATGTTAAGCAGTGTAACCACAGATAGAAAGAAAGAACCTTAGAAGTAAAATTTTAAGGTGGATGTTAGGAGGAAACAAGACAAATCCTGTTAGCCATAATCAGCAGGATTTGTGTGCTTATCTTCTGCACTTTTTATATCGAACTAATTTGTTTTGTAATGCAAAAAGGCTGGCAGAGCAGAGATGTACCAACAGCAGCAGACCTCCTGCACAGGCAGAGATGATATTTAAAAGGAAAATAATTATAGTTGGGGCCTAGTGCCTCTATGGAACCAAATGGATCTATTTAAGTAGATAAATGCATAAATTATTACAGAAGCACTACCAACATCACTAATAGGTTTAACTTTTGCAAGAGGCAGGTCCATCTTGACATGGGGACAGCCTCTGTTGTTTTCTTATAGTAGCAACCTCTGCATGTTCCCCTTCACACACACACACACACGCACCCCTCACTACAAAACCCTTGCCACACAAACCCAAAACACATTGTTAATGAATTTCTTTGCTCCAGAGAGCAGAGCTCATAACTAGGGTTATAGGATATAAGTGATCAGTTGGAAAATTATAGTTCCATGTTAAATGACAGGCATGATAGGCAGAGATAGAGCCTCTCTTAGCAGTTACAGTGCCAGTGGCAAAGAAAGCAGGGGCTGCTGATCTTCCCATGACAGCAAGTAACAGTATTTTCTACTTTCTCTCTTATCAGCCTACTACATGGGATATTGTTCCTTCACTAGACTCAAATGGTTTTATGGATTAAGCTGAGAAGTGGACAGAACTTCAATAACAAATCATTCCCAAACAGTAATTTCTCTTTTTCATTATCAGTGGCATGCACTTGACTGACAGCATCCATCTCAGCACAAATGTGTTCAGAGCTTCTGCACTCTTCTTGGTACAATTCATGCACACAACCTCTAAAGAATGAGGCAATGTGAGGACAGGAATTTTATTTGGTTCCTGATTTTATTGAGCAGTTTTTCTGCCATAACCACAAGTTTTGCACCAGGATCATTCACAGTCATGTCTGTCAAACATCTTCAGGTGTAAATTGTATACCTCTTGCTTGCTTGCTTCAACTTTAGATATTAATTCAGTTCACTGCTAAGTTCTAAACCTAATAAATATATTTTGGTTCTTTTTAGTTTAGGGAGTGCTTGCTAGTACTAATTTCTATTAACATTTAACTTTTATCAAGATTATTTAGTGTCAGTTAAATCCCCTAAGATACCTTCTACTGCTCTCATGTTGTTTTCAACGCCACAAACAATTATACATTTTTGTTCAATGGAGTTCTTCCTCCCAATTTATATACTGAGCATGATGTCACATGGTCTGGAATATCCTTCTGGTTAGTTTGAGTCACCTGTCCTGGTTGTGTCTACTCCCAATCTCCCATGCACCCCCAACTCCTCTGTCAGCATGTCTGCACAACAAGCAGAAAAGACCTTGGCTCTGTGTAAGCTCTGCTCAGCAACAGCAAAAACATCTCTGTGTTATCAACCCTGTGTTCAGCATGAATCCAAACCACATCTCCATACTAATCACTGCAGAGAAGGTTTATTCTACTCCAGACAAAATCAGCACATTCCACCCCTTAGTCCATACCAGTTACATCTTGCTCATGTTCCACAGCATTCAGTACATTGTGGGGGTGGGCGGAGCCCTGGTAGCTCTGCCCTGGAGGGAAGAATTGCACAATCTCCCTGCAGACCACTAGGTAAGGAGTCAAGCTTTCTGTCACAGCGACTTCTAAAAGATCCAGAATCCCCTGGGAGATTTTATGTAGATCTGTTGTAAATGATTGGCTTTGTACCCTTTCCCTCCCACCCTGGTGTCCCATAAAAACCCCTAAGTCTCCCTAGTCCCTAGGGTATCCCATCCCTGGACCACTTCGCTGGTACCTTTGCAATAAAGGACCTCATGTGGAAATTCCATATGGGACTCTCTCTCTCTTTCCCGGGCCGGCTAAAAGAGAAGCAACTTCGCAGAGGCAGGAGCTGAGAATCACTGAGCTGAAATCACGAGAGCTGAAAAATCACTGCTCTGCCCCGCTGCTGAGACGCTCTCTGCCAGCTGAGGAAAGCACTCTGACTCCCCAGGAAGCTGTCTCTAACCAGATACCTTTTGGGGTGGCCCTGAGCCTCCTGGGTCCGAAACCACGAACCCCAGAACCAGCTGGAATAGTACATCACTACCCACCACCACTCTTCCTCTTCTTTAATAAAATACTCAGATCTTGTTCCCCTCTTGAACGAAATGACTCATTTAGCCCACAGCTTTGGACTCCATCTTTTATGGTGGTCACTTCAGACAAGAGAGGTGTTGTGTGATCTGGAGTTCCTGGACACCAAAGCCAGCTCAGGTCAGGGCCCTGCTGCACTGAAACTACCTCTTGTAAGATTTCTCCTGTGTTGGTTCAGGTGGTTCCTGTTCTAGTAATTCCTATAATAATCAACTCAAATAATGGCCTATAGAAATTTAAAGACAGGTCCATCACAATCTCTACTGTTGGTCCTTTTGGCCCCGGTTTTAGGGCTTAACATTGCAATGAACTCCTCCTCTTGTCCCCAACCTGGATGCAACAAGGGGTTCCTGTTATAGAGTCGTCCACCACTAATATAGTCCACATTATAGTCCCCTGGGCTCCAGGGGCCCAGCTGCACCAACATGGTCTCACCACGGGCTACAAGGGAATCTTTGCTTCTCCTGCTCCAGCAGGGTCCCACCCACGGGAGATAGTCCTCCTTGAACTTGTCCAACATGGGTCCTTCTCATGGGCTGCAGTTCTTCACAAGCCTCTCCCATCAACAAGTGTGTGTCCTCTGTGAGACCACAAGTCCTGCCAGTAAGCCTTCTCTGTCACAGGAATCTCACAGGGTCACATCCTCCTTCAGGCACCCACCTACTCTGGTATGGGATTCTTTCATACGTGACAGTGCCTTCAACCCCAGTTCTGAATTTCCAGCTTGTCCAGTACAGCAGCACAGAAACAGCAGCAGTACCCTGGCCACCTGCCAGCCCAGGCACATCTCCAAGGTCTGTTATCAAAATGTTCTCAGGCAAAAATCAGTAAAGTGATAACCAGTACTGCACTACAGCAAGCAGCGAAAGTAAAAAGCAGCCACTAACAAGTGACTCTAGTACAGATCCAGGAAAGTAAGCACCATGGCAAGCAAAGAAACCTGCTGATTATTGCTGATTAAGAAGCACTAACAGATATTCAAACCTAGTACATCTAATTCAACTGGGTACATCCCAGTCAGATCTGTATTTGTCTCAAACACTTTGAGCCACAAATTGAGTGCCAAAAAGGACTGTCATGGTTTAATCCCAGCCAGCAACCAAGCCCCATACACCCACTCACTCACTCTCCCACCACTGGGATCAAAGAGAGAAACAGACAGAAAAAATATGGAAGATTCATGGATGTAGATGAAGATAGTTTAACAGGGAAAGCAAAATCATGCACACAAGCAAAGCAAACCAAAAGAATTAGTTCGTTACTTCCAATGGGCAGGGAGGTGTTCAGTCATCCCCAGGAGGGCAGGGCCTCATCATGGTCATGGTGGTTGGGAAGAAAATCTCCATCACACCACTCCATTACCTGGGTGTGGCAGTGTGAAAAGCAGAGAAGGTCTTTGCTCTGTATAAGCCCTGCTCAACAACAACAAAAATATCACTATATTAGCAACCTTGTGTTCAGCACAAAACCAAAATACAGCTCCATCCCAGCCACTGTGAATGAAATTAACTCCACCACAACCAAACCCAGCACAAGGTGTAAACCAATCATGGGAGAAGATTAAATCTCTACTCAAAGACATATCCATGAGAATCCACTTATGTCTTTAAAGCTCTATTTGTTGTTCTTTACAGAATTCAAGCCTGGCAAAAATCATTAACAGCCTTTGCTTCTTCTTTCTTTGTTTCTTCTTTCTTTCTAGATTCAAAATAATGTTTGTTTACAGGTCTCACAACCTAAAGGGTTATCCAGAGATAAAATTCACAGCTGTGGGTTCATCAGAATCCAGGAAACACAAGCACAGAAATTTTATTGTCTGAATTTCCTTACTTCATTAGACATTATCAGAAATATTAAAAAAAAAAAAATTACCACGGGCAAGTATATATATATATTATTAATAAAGCTATTTTATTATCAGCAATAAATAGTGTGGCACTAATCAATAATAACAACAATCAACAGCATTGCAGCAATAATAGCAGGAGTAGTTAACTGCAGCAACAACAATTTATAAAATTACGGGTTACTACACACTTGTCAGTAGTAAAGTGACTTATCAATAATGTAATTGCAAATACAATAGTTTAATTATATGAATATATAAAATAGCAAAGTGCATTAAACAGATTTCAGAAGGGGCCTAAACCCAGAGGGGACTCAGCTGTCCCAGAAGTGGGAGAACTAACTCATCCAGCCCCAGGGGAAGTCCCAGAGGGGACCAATCCACATCAGTTTGGAGCCAGCTGGATGTCCCCAGTTAGGGCTCAAGATCTTGTAAAATGTTCACACAGACTTTTGAGGAAAGGGCAATGTATATGCAGCACAGGGAGTTCTCAGAAAAAGATCTACTTTTGATGAAAAAATAAATTATTATTTTATTGCAGAGGCATAAGAGGTCATAGGACACTTCAGGCAGCAAGTGAATGATGGCAATTTATATCATTCACTTGGAACCCAATAGATGATGGTATTTTCTGATCTATGGGATAAAAATTATATTTTTCCGGACTGTTTTCCTTTTCTTTCTGTTAGAACAGCCAGTTGCTGATTCTGACTTATCTGACTGATTCTGACTGATTCTTACTTTCTCTTGATGTTTTCCCGTTTTCACTAACTATATTTCACATTTTGAGACCATAAGTCACTGTTACAATTATCTGGGGTTTGGCTTATCCCTGGTATCTCAGGATGTATCTAGAATGTTTCTAGGTACCCAACTGTACTTGAAAGGTACCAGCTGTGCTCATAAAGGACTAGTTCCCAGTCTAACAGTTCCAGTCTGGCAGGGATTTTCACTGTCAGTATTTCAGCAAATTATTATTTTTAGTATTTTTTCCCTTATAAGCAGAACCGTAACTTACTTTCTGTCAGAAGAGAAGAGAAGAAGAGAAAGAGAAAGGAAAAGAGAAGAGGAAAGAGAAAGGAAAAGAGAAAGAGAAAGAGAAAGAAAAAAGAAAAAGAAAAAGAAAAAGAAAACGAAAACGAAAACGAAAACGAAAACGAAAACGAAAACGAAAACGAAAAAGAAAAAGAAAAAGAAAAAAAGAAAAAGAAAAAGAAAAAGAAAAAGAAAAAGAAAAAGAAAAAGAAAAAGAAAAAGAAAAAAAGAAAAAGCATGATTTATGTACCCTTTCTTGTACTGCATTAAGAACTTAAAGAATTTTGTTCTTACATTTATCTGTTACTCATGAAAGAAAGTAATGATAATACAACCTTCATATTGCCCTTGTCTTTAAGGTATGATATGTCTTTTTCCCAGGTGGTCAGAGATTGCTCTTCACTTCAGGTAATACTTCAACCAAGGCAACAATTTTTCCAGAATGTCCAGCAGAATTTTCCCATTAACAATCAGGTTTAATTCCAATTTTGAATAATTACCTGATGGTAAATGCTGCCTTATACTTCTCTAAAAGGCATCATAAAAAGATGGCAAATAACCTCAAAGCCAGTCTGATATGAATTATGACCAATATATACAAGCTAATGAAAGAATTTAAACCACCTTAAAATAACGATTGATTCCAATTATTTACAGGGTGCTTTTTTCAATTCAAGTCTCAGAAAAGAAAAGCAAAAATATGTGACTGTCATCAGGACACAGTCTGAAAATATAATGCTGCTTTTCAGTAATTACACTACATAAAAGATGGGTATTTGTTATCAGTTTTTCACAGATGTCTTTGATGTTCACACAGAGTCTGTAATATTCTTTAAGAAAATGAGAAATCTGGAATCCATTCAAAGTTTTTCTAAGAATAAATGTTGGCAAGCAGCCCTTGGAAATTTGTGGAGTGTTTCAGAAACACTAATTTTTTTTTTTTTTTTTTATATTTGTATATCTCAAAAGAGAAAATGAAAGAATTTTTCCAATATTTACAATGTAATGTATAACAATCTTTTTATTTTCATTAGACATGACATGTTAGACCAGAATAATGTAACAGGAAATCTCTGAACCACAGCTGAATGAATGCTAGAAGAGATTTTTTTTGGGAAAAAAAAAATAAAAATAATCATATACTTTTATATTGATTGATGATTTTTCATGTCTACTGACAGACAAGAAATAATATGTTAGATCTTTTTTTAGATACCATATTATCATTTCAATTCAACAGAAAGCTCTTTTAAAATCAGTACTAGTTTACTTTCTAATTAATGACATACATTTTGACTTTAAATTTCAAGGTTATCTTAAGCAGAGTAGGACTTAAAGCACATCAGAACACAAATTTAGCATTTCAAATTAAATTTAATATTTTAAAAGAGTTCTAAAAAACGAGCTGATTCTATAAGGAGGAGGTCTCATACACACATAAGCAGAATTCCTTGAAAAAATATGAGATAGGAGTGACTGGTTAAATAGAAGGTTTGCAAAGGTGGAGATTATGGTGCATAACAATTTAAAGAAGACTTAACCATTCTCAAAGCAGGTTTTATTTGCAGTTAAAAAAAAAAATAGAGATGTGTAAACCAAGACACAGGGAGTAGTTATTAATCTACTGGTAGCAGTACCCCCTCACCTGAAACACTTTGCCTGCTTTGAGCACAGCACTCTGGGAAAGACTTTTGCTGGAGAATATCAAGAGATAAGCAATGAAAATTACTAAGGGTAAGGGAGCTTAGAAAATACTTATCAGGAGTCACTGGAAGATGTGGGTTGGTTGAATTTAAGGATGACTGATACAATTGTCTTCAAACACATAAATAATCAGTTTAAAAGAAAGGAATCAGAGGTTCTTCATGGAAGAAAGAGGAAAGAGGGATGATACATAAAAAATACCATAGCTCACATAAAACGGGGGTTTTGTATCTATAAGCAACAATATAGGATCATGTTCTGGAGCTTTTTACTTTTTGAGGCTTCTGTACACTGAACACAGTACTTCATATGTCTGTGCTTGTCATCCTAAGAGACAAAAATGCCAAAATTATTAGGTCAGCTTCCCAGCCTTTATTGAACTGTTTGGGGATGATCAGAAGCAATATGGCACAATAACATGAAATATCACATTCCCCTTTTCTTAATCTTTGTAGTCTCATGATATTGGAAAACAAATTGATAAAGGATTCTTTAAACATTCAGGCTAAAACATTCTCACTTCATAATGTTAATCAAGATAATAAATTTGCTTTCAGAATTCAACATAGAAGAATTTATCATTTTCCAGAGGCTGCAGTAAAAAAATGTGTTTGCTGCATAGGCCTAAAAGACCCAACCCCACTGGATTCACATTCAAGGGAAGTCTTAGGCAAATTATTCCATAAATAGTTTTAAAATACAATTTAATGCTTAATTTCTCTAGAAATAGATAAAAAATCTTCTTTGGAAATTTCTAGATCATGTTCAGTTGAGATCAAGCAGTGTAGGGCATTATGCTGTGATAACATCTCTTAACACACATTTCTGAAGAGATGATTAGTGAGAGAAAATTTTGTGACAAGTTCCTTAACCCTGCTCAACTGGAAAAGTAAATATGTGCCTCTGACAAAATATACACTTCCATCCATTTAGACTTTTTACCAATCATAACAAAATGACTACAAATTCAGAACAGGATTTTGAAAGAAAAAAAAGATCCTTGATCTCTTTAACATTTTGTGTGTTTTTACTTAAACACTGAGTAAAAGTTAAACACGTGGTTAAGTAACATGTTAACTTAAGGACTAAAAGAGGAACCCTAAAGAATTTTAGTGATGCTACTTAGCTCATGCTATTCCTAACTCTGTGATTTTCACTATTATTTCAGTATAAGCTATGTTTTCACTGCAAGATATTTCACTATTTTCACTGTAACCAAACCAAGATTTTTCTGCAAGTAAATATTCAATAGAATCAAAAGTAAAATATTAGAGTGAAAATGATTGGTAGCTGCAAATTAAACTCAATTTATAAAATTAAACATGCAAGGTTAGCTCAGAGGAAGTTAAAATATATGCAAGTTTTGAAAAATATATCATTTAGGCAGAATATTTTAAGTACATGTTTGAGCCTTCAAGAAGATGGAAACACCAGAACAAGCATATGAAAAGGTCTATGATTTTCAATGAATAATAGATCTTAACATAAAGAATGTGCTAACTTAAAAAAAAAGCTTTATTGACAAGTATTCTTTAACTAAATTTAAAATCTCAGTTTTAAATTAACTCGACAAATTGTATAAAGTGAATGATCTCATATTGTTAAAGGTTACCTCGTGATAAAAGTATTTAATTAATTTTAGATACGAAAATTGGATACGGAAAGGTCATAGAAATACTTAAACATAGCATAATCAGGTAATTAAGTCAGATAATTCAGATCATCATTGAATGATTAAAATTCATGATACTAATACCTGATTAAAATAAATATTTTTTTTTATCTCTACATAATTGCCTTCTATGGTAAAACAACAAGCTGTGTGGATGAGCGAAGAGTTGGGGGTATGATTTGACTTGATTTCAGTAAAGCATTGGTTCTGATCTCTCACACAGTTTCCTTGCTAATGACCTGCTGGAGATATGGACTACATGAACTGGACAGAGGAATAGCAAAACTGAAGAAAATTGAGCATGCACCAAGTTTGTGGATGGCATCAAATTGGGAAAAGAAATACATGAGTCTGGACAGATGAATCACACTCAGTGTGATCTTTGCAGGCTGGAAAACAGACCAGGAAGAACTCCACAAAAATAAAAAAAAAAATAAATAAATAAAATTAAATAAATAAAATAAAACCCTACACTTGGGACAGAATAATTACAATTTCTGTATCTAAAGGCTAGGGACTGATAGCTGAGGAGCAAATCTGGTTAAAAGGTCCTTGGAGCTCAATATGACTCAGAAGTGTATCTTGCCTTCAAGCCTTGTCTTGACAGGCAACAGCTTCCAGATGTCCATCTGAAAAATGTACTGGCAGACGGTGGGATATGATTATTCCACACTTCTCAATATGTGGTATGCCACACATGGAAAAATAAACTGATCCCTCTACTTTAACAGAGATATTGATATATCCATACATGACTGCCAAGATGGTGAGATATCTTGGGAAGAAAAAGCTGAAGGAACTGGGTCTGTTCCACCTTGAGAACAGAAGTCTCACCTGGTGTAGATGGAGGGGAACCATATTCCAATCACATTCATTAAATTAAAGGCAGTTGCAGAAAAGAATGATGAATGGATGAATATCTTCACAAGGATTCAGAGTGACAGGACAAAAATCCACGGGCACAAGTTTTATTAAGGGAAATTCTGTATGAACATAATAAATACTTCATTGTGACAAGCAATAATCACAGTCATATGTTGCTTGGAGAAATGATGGAACCTATCTCTCCAGAAGTGCTCAAGATTAATCTTGACAAGGTGCTGGAATAGGGCCCTGGAAAAACTAGCTTAAAGCCCTGCTTTCAATAGAATTCTGAACCAAACAGGCCCTGGAAGTCTTTTCCAGACTAGGTATTTTTATAATTCTGTGATTCTACAGTGAATTATATCCACAAACATTTCTTTTAAGGCATTACTGATACTTATGAACTTTATTCCCCTCTTATACAAGCATAGATTCTTTTTCAAATCTGTCAGAGAATGTTTATAGACATATTAAAGAGATTTATCTTAGCTTAAATGCACCCAAACCAATAAATACCTGACATATAATGAAGTAATATGATTATTATTTCTCTGATCCTTATGGCCACACTAATCTAGAAGTTAACACAAAATATTTTGGTCCTTATCACTAGCAAATTAACAACACTTGTATAGCAATTTGGAGGCTGTGGTGTTCTTTTCTTTCCTATCATGCTATTCAATCATACACCAGTACATTAGGAAATTTTTTTTTTTTTCTTTTGATGTGTTGACAATCACTCTTGGTTTTCAAGAGGGGAAAAGCTCAATTTATCAATAGCCTTCATAAATAAATCAAATATTTTTCAACCTGTTGTTACATTGGGAAGTATTAACACCTGCATCTTTTGTTGTGTCATGGTCTCACAAATAAAGTCTGTCTGGGGATCCACAATGTTATATCAGCTCACAAATACAGAAACTGAGTCACATAAATTTGTCATAAGACACAAGTTTCCTGAAAAGCTAGATTGCATGAACTAGTTTTGCTCTATTTAACACTTAAAGAAAATTTGATGACCCAAAAACTGTGAGTTTAACCTCTTGTAAATTTTAGCATGCCCTCCAGCTGATTTTTTTTTTTAATATCAGAAATTGAGTTATTGATTATCAAACAGGAAACAAAGTGGGAAAAGTGTAAAATGATAAGCAAACAGGACATTGACAATCTATCTAATAATTTCCCTATCTTTGGGAAATTATCTTCAAACAAAGCTTTTCAATTCACACTCTTTATTTCCTTGACATTGACACTCTCTTGTTTTTATTTATTTATATTCTTGTTTCCCATTTTTTTCTCTTCAGGAATTGAGTTTCAGTGACATATATATCTTATCATAAATAATGATTCACTTTGCTGTTTTCACCTCCCCTCTCCTGTATTTTCTTTATCTCTTGTGTTGATCTTTTTCTTAAACCTTTTTAATGTAAATGAAACATTCACTACTTGGCCTTAGGCTGATTCATGGGAAATTAATAATTTTATTTCATCAGGGGATAAGGGAGGAATGATACACTATTTTCAAGTCTGGTACAATATTTAATAAATCATGTATCATAAGTATTTACATAGATCTTGTGCAATTCAGAGTCTCCATAGCACCTTTACTTTTCCAGTGGCATTTTATCCTCTTATTATTAATATGCTGATTCTGAAAAATACTAGTTTCAGAACACTTTTTCCTGAGCTGTCACTCTCATTTCTGCTCCTTTTTAGTTCTTTTTCTGTGCTTCACAAGTTATACCACCACCTTCCCCCAAAATATATATTATCACAATGAAACAAACAAAAAAGGTCATCAAAATTAAAGATTCCCTGATATTTTTCTGAAGCAGAATTTCCCCCTTCACATTATTTCTTTACTGATATAACTGAGTTTTAGGAAGGATGTTATCTTAAAGCCCTGAAAACACAACTCTAATTGAGGCAAACATTAGTAAGACAGTCCTAAGTATTCGAACAGTTTCTTTTATTAAATCCTTTGCTTTTCACAGACTTTAGTCCCAGACTGTGAATATCACCATCCCTGATGAATGCCTTTCTGCAGATATATAGCCAGTTCTGACAAAAAGGTATTTGCATGTTTTTTACTGGAAACACCTGTACCTAATACAGCCATTCAGTTTTATTTGAATCCCGTCATGTAATATTCCAATTAAGTAAACAATACTATTTCATCATCCTCACAAAAAATTTTGAAAAGGTCTTCCTCCCTGTCTTTTCAAGGAGGCAGGACATGATATTGTGACACAAAAAGTAAGAGGAAGAAAACTTCCAAAAAAACCAAATTTTCCCTAGT
Source organism: Rhadina sibilatrix (assembly GCA_013400275.1). NCBI lineage: Eukaryota > Metazoa > Chordata > Aves > Passeriformes > Phylloscopidae > Rhadina > Rhadina sibilatrix. Next base: position 134,087 of record VWYO01015651.1, read on the forward strand.
TTTTTTCCACATCCTGCACTAACTTTAACTTAAAGTAGCTCTCTGTAAATTAGTAAGACTTGAGTCAGTTGTCTAAACACAAGCAGTAGAGAAATTGATGTGCCTCAGGATACCCAAAAGTATCTGATCAGCGCTGACAAAAATGGGGTTTGAATTTTTCTGAATTGCAGAAAACTACAAAACAGATAGGCTATCTTCAGACAAGCCCATATGGCAGCAAAAAACTGTTTAGTCAAGTCAGTGCCCATCTTGCTGTCACGTCTCATTGGAAAAGAAAGATAAATGTAGAATTGATCCTATGCTTTTTATGGAAATCTTATATTTCTACAGGAAAAGAAAATAAGAACATGTAGTCAGAATAATTTTCAAGTCTAAATAAAATCAAAAATTAAAAACAATTAAAAGATTTCTTTTTGTAAGGCTAGCACTGTATGACAGTGTAATTTTACTCTTCTCCAGGATTTCATTCATCTACTCCCCACCTACTGCAAAAGTTAATACACTGAAATAAATGAAAAACGTTGGTATGAAGAGACATTACTAGAGTATGACTTATCAGTTCAAATACCTATTTCAGGAAAACTTAATTTGTACAATTCTTATCCATTTTATAGAATTTTTCAAAAGGTTTTGGTTTTTAGTTCTATAGCACAATCTTTAGTTCACTGAAAAAAACGTGTGCTTTGACTTCTTTTGAGATAGCAAATACTTGACTTCTTTTGAGATAGCAAATTCTGATTCACAGTATTTATCTTTTCCCTCTATCTATACTGGTGTTTTACTTGAGACACTTTGTCCATTATGGGCTCATTCTTGCTTGTTCCTCACAGGGAAAGTTCTCTGCCTGCACTTATCTTTCTTCTGTAGCTTTAGACTCTTAAGTTCCATCTTGATATATATAGAAGGCATTATTCTTATAAACAGCATAACCAGTTCTGTTCTCTTTATCTGGAATGTTCCAATTAATTTTCTTGGGTGTTTCCTCTTTACCTGGCCAACAGTTTCTCCATATCTTTTAACATTTAAATAGTATCAATATTGATGTTTCTAGTGTATCAGTACTGGGGCTAAGCATATTTGTTTTGAGCTGTAGGGAATAATTTCAGAATTACTCTGATCTCAGAAAGCACTAGAAGTTTGTGGGTTTTGTTTGTGGGTGTTTTTTTGTTTTGTTTTGTTTTGTTTGTTTTTGATTTTTTTTATTACTTCAAACTCAGCAAAACTACTTATCAGAGATTTTTCTATATTGTAAATATCTTTGTGATCAGGGATTTTGGCTACATTCCATAGAACTGCCTTTTCTGTCTTTTCCTTTACTTCTTACTACATTGCTCGATAATATGTTTAAGTCTCCCAGTCTTCAAAGGTTAAAAAAAAGAAGAAAATACCTAACAGAAAAAAAAAAAAAAAAAAACAAAACCCAAAAAAACCCCCCCAAAAAAACCCAAAAAACAAAAACAAAAACAAACCAAAGCAACCAACCAACCAACCAAACAAAAAACAATCAAATCAGCAAGGGCATTTTGAAGGGGTGCAATAGAAGATGACCTAACAATGTTTAGTTGATGTAAATAAAATCTACCTGTGGCTGTAAAAAATATAATGAAAATCCAAGATAGAATCTTTGTGTGAAAATAGAAAAGGAAAATGTTTCAAACTTGACAGCTTAGTGACTCTGGTTTATAACTGTTCCTTCACCTCTCCACTTCCTTTAGCTGCACAGATTTTTCTTCTTCTTCTTGGTTTTTTTTTTTTTTTTTTTCAAACAAAGAGAATAAAATTTAAACAAAAAAGTGTTTCTTGACATTCAAAATTATTTCATGGTAAAATATACTACTATGCAGAATATTTCTCTCACTTTTTGGATTAGCATTGCATGCTGAATAAATATGTTCCTTGTCAACATTTAGAGTCTAGAACATGTGCTGGACAAAAAAAAATATTATTTTTAATATTTTTATTTACATTATTTTACTAAGCCAGGTTTCACATTTCATGCCTTGGTGATTTTAAAGTTGTTTATTGCTCTGTTTTTCTTATCACAGGGGAACATGTTGAGACTTCCTGTCACTTATCTGTCTCCAAGGACTTGTGCACTGGACTTATGTAATTTTTTTTACAGAGGATACAATACCTTTGTTTTCACGCCACCAGAGAGCACTGTTGGATCATTAAGATTTGGCATTTTTTCATTCTAGATGTAAGCTTAAGTAATGAGAACTAGGGATTCAAACGAAACTTCCCTAAATATTCTTCCTTACCTCATGACAAATGTAATGAGCACTTAAGGCATAATAAATCAATTGGCATCTTTGTTTTGACAGTTCTGCATTCTATCAACATTCTTTTCTTTTAAGTACTGAAAATACTGTTATTACCAAAGTTGCAACTAGTGATACTAGTTTATATATACTAGTTTATATTATTAATTTTCATGAGTTTTATTTTACTCTCTAGTCCAGTTGTGATTTGTATCACAGGACAACTGTGAGGATCACTTCTGGTTCCTCATTCAGGGTAATAAAAACAAAAACTTCCTTGCTGCCACAGTAAATAACATAACATGGAGTTGCAGACCGTGCTGCACAAATACCTTGCCACTGCGCCGATCACAGGTGATTAACACAACAGTCATGGCAAAGATCAAGAAAACTGTGTTCAAAGGGAAAGAAGGTCACAAGTCACCTTTAAAGAAAGAGGGTAGCAGGCTGGTCTTCTAATTTCTGTTTTTTTCAAAGCTGGAGATTACAAATCTTCCATAGGTTAGGAAGTCATCCTGTGTGTAGGTATGCGCACTTGTTCTTATGCCAACATACAAATGTATATATTCTTGCATAAAATACACAGACATATAACACGTTAATGTTTTTAAAAATCTCTGAATTTTGCAGGGAAGCTAAGCACCTTTCTCTATGTGGTTGTGAAATCAAGCTTTACACTAAATTGACCAAGCATAGTTTTGAGACTTTTTCATAACTCAAGAAGGAACTATTAAGTAGTCCACAAAACTACTTAGCTTCTTGGTGTTACAGAGTTTTACCATTTCAGTTTTGAGGCTATTTTCAGGTAATGTTTAGGATTTTTTTAATACAGGGGATTAAAGACTATATAAGGTCTTAACTTTTGCTTAGATTGAAAATGTTCCATTTAAATTTAAGTGTCTGCATACATTTTTTGTTTTAAAACTTGGTGATTAAAAATGTTGAAGGAATTGAAATGAACTTTAATTAATTATGAGATTTCTAATGTAGTCATATAAGAAAAAAAATTGTAGAAGTGTTTCTAGAAATTAAAATGTATTCTAGAAAAACATCTTCTAGAAAAGTACATCATAGTTTTCTTACACCTAAACTTAATTTTTTTTTTTTTTTTGTATTGAGTAATATTTATGAAAATTCTACTTTTCTTGCTGTACTAGGAGAAGACAATTAGTCTAAAATTAATAATACTGAATGTCTTTATTCCACCCTTGATTATTCATTTTGATATAAGGAAATTATTCTGAAATTATAATGCAATGACCGAGTGTTAAATTTTCTTACCATATTGAGGCTTGGATATTGAAATGCATAAGCATCCATTCTACTGATATTTTCTACATTTTAGTTGTAGCACACAACAACAAAAAAAACACCAACCCACACCTGTTTTTCTTTCCTCAGCATACTTAACTCTAGTGTGAGAAAAACTGCAAAACCATCTTTCACTGTTTCTATAGTATAGGGTTTAACAGCCTTTTCTTTTTGGTGCATCTCTTAAGTAAGCATTTTTCTTTCTCATCATCATCAAAAAAAAAAATCTCCTGTGTAACGAGCTTTCTCCTGTTATCTACAACCAAGGTGATATGGACTAAATGGAATTTATCTAAGATTTTCCATTGGCATGCTTGTTTCTGCAATATTAATGCTTCTCCTTCTACTTTGAGCTTTTATCAGATGAAACGTGCATTGGAATTTTTGCTAGGGTAAGGACTTCAAAATATCTATATATTCAAATGAGAAACAGGACAATGATAATCTTCTTAACCTGCTTTCTTGATTATTGCATTTTCTGTTATTGGAGGTTTTTCATATCTATATCATACATTATTTATGTTTAAAAATGTTTTTAAAGTTCATGAAACTCAAAGTAGTGAAAATATATTGTCTGTAAATAACAGAGTAGAATCATAGAAATGCTAAGGTTCCAAAAGACTGCTGTCACTTCCCTGAACACCCTATTATCCAATGCATCCTGGATATCCAACCTGAACCTGCCATGGCACATCTTGACACCATTTCCTCTTTCTCTGTAGCCTGTCGCCTGGTAGAAGAGACTGACACCTACCTTGCTACAGCCTCCTTTCAGGTAGTTGCAGAAACCAGTAAGTTCTCCCCCCAGCCTCCTTTTCTCCAGGCTAAACACCCCCAGCTCCCTCAGCTGCTCCTTGTCAGGCTTGTGCTCCAGGCTCCTCATCAGCTCTGTTGCCCTTCTCTGGATGCAGTCCAGCATCCCAATGTCTTTTTCAAAGTGTGGGCCCCAAATCTAGGCAGAGGACTTTAGGTATGACCTTTTCTTGCTGTGAAGATGGTTAACCATTGGAACAATAAGCACAAGGAATGTGTGGATTCTTTACTGTTTGACATCTTATAGAGACTGACCTGTTGAGAACATATATTTTAATTTCAATGCAGAATTTCCTTATGTCTACATGCCTACATCTCAGGATTTTTAACCTTAAAATCTTTGTAATGGTTGCAAGGTAACAGGTGAAGTAGCAGCAAAATCAGCATTAAAATGTTATATCTGTAGTTCAAGAGATTCCACTGCCTACCTCTTTCCAGATACATTGTGAAAGTGTAAACTAAGTTCTTGAGGTCGATAGAAATTTTGGTCAGTTTAAAGAACATTTTTTCAACTTTTTGAACTAAGAAAAATAAAACTCCCGAACTTTCTTCATGACATTTCTTTTAAAACCACACCTGTCTCTGTAGAACTTGAAATCAGTAGCTCTATTTAACTTAAACATCTGAACCTCAGCTACATACACAAGCACTGCCACCTTAAGTCTGATAAGCAGTAGATGACAGTAGTGTTTACAAGGAAGTCCAGTTCAGTGAAGGTATTTTTAGACAGCTCAGATCCTCTTTACAATATTTATTCAGTTTATTGAAGTAATGGGCTATGTTTTAAGAGAGTTTAAATGTAAGAATAAAGGACCTTCTGCCATGGGCTAGTCTATCATCTCCTTTTTACCTTGTGTGATCACAAGAGGTCTCATGTCAGCAACTCAGGTTTTAATATCCTTCCCTAGTAATTAATGACTTGTTCCAATAAGGTCCCAACTCTACATTTTTTCACTACCCTGTGGGACTGGTAAGTTTCTGTTATAATAACTTATTTCTCCTTTCTGAAAATCCTTTCTCAGTAATGGCATTGAAATTAAAATTTTCTCCACATCACTTGTGAAAATCAAGTATTAAAAAGAATCTTAATAAGTGCAATCATACTTTAATCCAAAACCATTCTTAGTAAAGCTCTTTAATCAAAATTCTTTCACAATGGTGGCAAAAAATATGACTAGATTTATGAACTTATTTAAATGAGTTCACAGCAAAAATAGGTCAGTGGGATGCAAAAATCCCACTGTTCTTATCCAACTAACTTTGTCTTTTGCTTTGAAACTTTGCATTCATTCGACACTTACAAAGTCTTTAAATTAGCTTTTACTCAATAAGCCACTTATACACTCTTGGGTAAAGACCTTCACACTGATTGCAAAATCTGCTAGCTCGAAGAAATTATAATGGTAAAGTCATCGCATTTTGAAAGAATAAAGTGATGTGTAATTTGCATTTGATGTAAAAGTTAAACAGACAGCTTTTCTAAGCAAGCAACTGCACTGACACTGTTCAGATATCTAAGACTTGCTGAAGTAATTTGTGTGTATTTTTGAGTCCATGATCCTCTCTAAAACACTAAAATGCACTGTCCACTTGCCTTTTCTGCTTTTCGTGTCATCTGTATTTCTTCTATGCTCTAGGCAAAGACAAAGCTTGTCACCTTGACCCTTTTAGAAATGTTAATGATTTAATATTGAAGGGCAATATTTCATGAAATATAGAAAGCGCTATGAATAGAACTTCTAGAGCATGCAAAAGTTTAAAAGACAGTTTAAAAAATGCTAACAATACTCTATGTTCCTGTAGAAAGAAAAAACCTCATTTATTATAATATGTATGTTCTTTAAATTTTACACAGTGAATCATCTAATTATAGGAATGCAGAACATTTCTAAAATAAAAATTTCTTAACTAAAAAAAAAAATTGCTTCCTACAAACACTGCATAAATGAACCCTAGCAGAACAATGAAACAGTCCCATTCCTTTATTTCTCTTTTAGGTTGAAAACCTGTTGTCTTCTCCAAATTCAAAGGCATTGTATTCCCTTTTCTAGTGGAATACTTGCTTCTATAAGTTGCTATAAATCTTCTGTAAGAAGCTAAGCAGCAGAGAAAAGCCTAAAGGAAGCTCAGCAACTTAAAATAATGTCTTCATGGAAGAAAAAAATTCATCTTACAGATTAAAGTATATAAAAATGCATAGCTGAACAGTTTATAAATTCAGTTCTATAGCTGTCAAACTTCCTTTTGACACATCTAAGGCCCACTACAGAAACATAGTATTTTATACAGCAAGAAGTGAGCATATATTTCCAGTAACTCTTAATGAACTATAAAAGGAATGCATCTGTGATTTATGTTAACTTTTAATAAATTAGGGACTTATTTCCTACTTCACATGGACTGTTCTAGCAATTTATTTGCATTGCTGTTACCTAGTAACAGGATTGGTTCAAACGGTCTGTGGAAACAAAATATTTTGTAAAAAGCATCCACAGTACTACAGTTACTACTTAAGGGACACGAATTAAAAGTCCCATTTTCATTAGTGTGCTGGTCTTGGCTGAGGTAGAGCTAATTTTCTTCAGAGAGGCTGGTATGGGGCTGTGTTTTGGATTTGTGCTGAACACAGTGTTGATAATACAGAGATGTTTTTCTTACTGCTTAGCAGGTCTTGCACAGCACCAAGCCATTCTCTGCTTTTCTTACTGCCATGCTGACAAGGAGTCTGGGGTTCTGTGGAAGGTTGGGAGAAGACACAGCCAGGACAGGTGACCCAAGGAATATTCCATACCATATGACATCATGCTCAATATATTAAGTTGGGTGAAGAAGAAAAAAAGGGAGACATTTGTAGTGTTGGTGTTTGTCTTCCCAAGTCACCATTGAGTGAGATAGAGCCCTGCTTTCCTGTGGTGGCTGAACATCGGCCCCTGGGAAATACCTCACAACTTTTTCAGGATTATCACTGAGTAAAAATATACTTATTTTAATATTTCAGATTGTTTGACTGACAACAGTGTAAGACTATCATAAAATTGCCATACGAAGGCCCCTCCTTTCCCAGTTGCCAAACTCTTCTGATCATGATGGCACTACTTTTAATATCTCTTGTGTTGTTCCCATTAACTGTTAAAATATTTGAGGAAAGAAGATAGGCTAGCTATCTAAACAAGGTTCAGAATACAGCTCTCAGAGGCAGATATCTACTCAGGATAGACAATTCTGAATATCTATACGAGCATTAAGTCAGTCATCCATAAATATTTTAGGCTTAAGCATCTTATCCAACCGTCCAGAAAACCTATAAGCACTCAAAGAGGATTTCTGTCTCAGACCTAAGTACCAGACACCCACTCTGATGATATTTAAGTGGCAAAGATTTCATCCCTGTGATTTTTAAAATTTATGTTTATAAGTGTTATTATTTTATAAAATATATATTTTAATATTTTTATTATAGGGTATTTTCTGGCCTCTGGATATGCAACAATCTCTTTAATACTGTAGAGAAAATGGAAAATTCTAAAGCCAACAAACAATCTTGCTTAGGAAGATATAGATTCAGACCATGTTGACCAAGCTGGAGAGAGCACTCACATAGCCCATGTCATTTTTTAACCTCTAATGAAAAACTTTGACACTAGCATGTCCTCCTCGTGTGGCTGCAGTAGAAGCAAACCTGGGGAACTAACGAGATGGAGCCAAATGCATGACTGTAGTCTCCAAGTGGAGAAAATTACAACAGACTTTGGATCTTATGTCCATATTAGAGAGGGTCTTTTGTTAGTGCCAAAATTCGTTTTAGTGCATATCCTGCAACAAACATTTTGGGTGTCCACTGCTGTGATGTCAGTGTTAGAAACCTAGATCTCACTCTTCACTGCAGTTTATTTCACCAGGATCAGCAATCCTTCATAAACCAAGACTTTTGACAGCACAACATCAGTGTGTGATGGGTTCAGTATACAGTTAGATCTTGATCATGTAAGGAGATTTCATCAATGTTCCCAAAAGAGATATTGATAGGAGAGNAAAATATTTTGTAAAAAGCATCCACAGTACTACAGTTACTACTTAAGGGACACGAATTAAAAGTCCCATTTTCATTAGTGTGCTGGTCTTGGCTGAGGTAGAGCTAATTTTCTTCACAGAGGCTGGTATGGGGCTGTGTTTTGGATTTGTGCTGAACACAGTGGTGATAATACAGAGATGTTTTTCTTACTGCTTAGCAGGTCTTGCACAGCACCAAGCCATTCTCTGCTTTTCTTACTGCCCTGCTGACAAGGAGTCTGGAGGTTGGGAGAAGACACAGCCAGGACAGGTGACCCAAGGAATATTCCATACCATATGACATCATGCTCAATATATTAAGTTGGGTGAAGAAGAAAAAAAGGGAGACATTTGTAGTGTTGGTGTTTGTCTTCCCAAGTCACCATTGAGTGAGGTAGAGCCCTGCTTTCCTGTGGTGGCTGAACATCGGCCCCTGGGAAATACCTCACAACTTTTTCAGGATTATCACTGAGTAAAAATATACTTATTTTAATATTTCAGATTGTTTGACTGACAGTAGTGTAAGACTATCATAAAATTGCCATACGAAGGCCCCTCCTTTCCCAGTTGCCAAACTCTTCTGATCATGATGGCACTACTTTTAATATCTCTTGTGTTGTTCCCATTAACTGTTAAAATATTTGAGGAAAGAAGATAGGCTAGCTATCTAAACAAGGTTCAGAATACAGCTCTCAGAGGCAGATATCTACTCAGGATAGACAATTCTGAATATCTATACGAGCATTAAGTCAGTCATCCATAAATATTTTAGGCTTAAGCATCTTATCCAACCGTCCAGAAAACCTATAAGCACTCAAAGAGGATTTCTGTCTCAGACCTAAGTACCAGACACCCACTCTGATGATATTTAAGTGGCAAAGATTTCATCCCTGTGTTTTTTAAAATTTATGTTTATAAGTGTTGTTATTATTTTATAAAATATATTTTTTAATATTTTTATTATAGGGTATTTTCTGGCCTCTGGATATGCAACAATCTCTTTAATACTGTAGAGAAAATGGAAAATTCTAAAGCCAACAAACAATCTTGCTTAGGAAGATATAGATTCAGACCATGTTGACCAAGCTGGAGAGAGCACTCACATAGCCCATGTCATTTTTTAACCTCTAATGAAAAACTTTGACACTAGCATGTCCTCCTCGTGTGGCTGCAGTAGAAGCAAACCTGGGGAACTAACGAGATGGAGCCAAATGCATGACTGTAGTCTCCAAGTGGAGAAAATTACAACAGACTTTGGATCTTATGTCCATATTAGAGAGGGTCTTTTGTTAGTGCCAAAATTCGTTTTAGTGCATATCCTGCAACAAACATTTTGGGTGTCCACTGCTGTGATGTCAGTGTTAGAAACCTAGATCTCACTCTTCACTGCAGTTTATTTCACCAGGATCAGCAATCCTTCATAAACCAAGACTTTTGACAGCACAACATCAGTGTGTGATGGGTTCAGTATACAGTTAGATCTTGATCATGTAAGGAGATTTCATCAATGTTCCCAAAAGAGATATTGATAGGAGAGGAGACTTAGCTCCCAGAAGAGAGTGAAACCTCTCTATTGGTGAACTTTAGGTATTTGGTATTGAACTTCAGGTATTTTTGAAGAATGATGGTGGGTTTGGTTTTGGTTTTATTCTTTTTCATTGTAAATATATTGTAAACACACAATATATGTATATTTATATAAAAACATACATATATAATATATATATAGTTACTGTACTTTTGTTGCAGCCTTATATAACATCTCAAATTAAAAAAAAAACAAAACAGTAATTATTCAAAAATCCAGACTATATGGTCTTTATGCCCTTAGTTTACATTCTATTATAGCCTAAAGCTTATGCCTCTTGTAAGTCACATTACTCCGTTGTTAACAAGGCCCTAAAATGCAATGGAATATTAATAAAATATTGAGGTGCACTTCCTAAAGATCTTGAGGAAAAAATTCAGTAAAGTAAACATGGGAAAAAAACCCTCTTTATTTAATGAGGCACAAATCAAATAAACTATCTGCCATCTAAGATAAGTCAAACATTCTACAGGAATATTAAAATGACAAATTAGTTTAGAAATCAAAATATATTACAGAGATTTAATTTCTTGCTATGTTTTATCTAACAAACTCTCCTTTTTTTTCTGTCTGCACATCTGAACATCAGTACCTGGACCTACACAAAGGTATAACTTCATTAGGATGAAGTTTATAAAAGGCCTAGTTACCACTGTCTTTTCAGTGATTACTGAATATTAATGTCTTTTTGGCTTCAAATCTGTTAATTCTATGCTACACAAGAATTTATCCATATAATTCTTGGGAAGGGGTTGATTTGCAAAAGATAATTTTGAACTTTGTTCTTGAACTGGCTCATTTATATTTTTTTTCCATTTCATTTTGAAAAAACACAAATGAACAAGGATACATGCATACATTTTTTAGGCAAGTCAAATCATTCCTTTTGTTTTCAGAGGTGCTATGAGCTGTTTGAAAATACACCATCTCTCATCAGGTGTTGACACTCTTCAGGTATGTAAGTCATGCTACCAAAGCTGTTTGCACGTCTGAATAACTGGATGTGCATTAATCACCTGGTCAAACACACTCTTTTTCATTTGATAGGCACACATCCCTTTGCTTGATGAATGACACAAATTGTCTCAATTCACCTCATCAAATAGATAAGCTCTTGTTATATTGAGTGTGTATCAATTGCATAACAGAAATCCCTTCCTCATAAAGTGCTAACAAGTTAAGGGTATGTTCAGTAACTTTTTTCTCCAAAATTATGTGGCCTCTTTCCTAAGAATGTAAAAAAAGAACAAGTTCTAGACAGGATTATTAACAGTTTCACAGAAAAACAAGATTGAGAACTTGTGAATTAATGGAGGGAAAAGTTGAATTCTCTTTGCTATTAATTTCATAGATGGCAGGATAAGATTTCAGTTGTGATAACTTTTGAAGCTTGTGGTATTTGGGTTGGATTTTTTTTTCCATAAATAATAAAAAAAGTGAATAACATTGTGTAATGCAGGCTGTGCAAGGCAACCTATCCTCTAGAAAGAAAATTTTTGAACTAGTGTTACATCCTAATGAAATAATATGACAGTGCTACGAGTACTATTTCCTACTCAGCACAGTGCTGAATAGGAAACTTTCTGGTCATTAGAGACTACCAAACCTGCCATAATTCTGAGCCATTCGTGTTTGTGTTGAACCTCTATACATTACAAAAACACAGGAAATGAACAATTTCTTCCTGTGATGAGTTGATAGAGGATGCTTTGATATATGTATACAAAGCATAGAGAAGAGTAAGTAATGTGTAAACAGTGGTAAAAAAAGAAATTGTAAACTAGAAGTAGGTTTAAATTTCCCAGAAACTATGTCTTTTTGCAATATTCTATGTTCACAAGAATGTCTTAATGGCTTTAGCCAGAACTGCAAAATAAAAAAGAGTCTTTGATATTCTGTTCTGGGTCACCTTGTTTTGTTTTTTGTACACTTCTTTCTTGATCTCCACTGGCTTTGCTAACATCTGAGTCTTGTTTTAAGCTTGCTGATTACATTGAGTTTGTATTTGCTACGCAATAAGCTGGCACTAAGAAGGATTTTGATCTTTAATCTGGTTCAAGGGATGCTAAGCAGCTCTGATTGCGGCCATAGGCAATACATGTATTAAATGAGATTGAAGGACAAATTAAAATAAATAATGCTTGAGTAAATCACTTTGTCCCGGTTAAATGCATTTAACAATTTCATTTTCCCTTGCAAAGCAGGTTTTAAAGAAATTAACAAGTGTTTTATTTTTTTTTTTCTGATGTAAGTATAATGAATCTTTTTCCACACAGGAAAAGTAACGTCATTGAAGTTGTGTTTCTCCTGGATGTATTACAATAGCTTCAAACCTTTTGGGTAGAAAGCTGAGGAGAAGTCACAGATCTGTAAAATATAGTGCTGCATTTATTGCCAAAGGCAAAACATGGGAAACAGGTTAAATCTTCCTTAACAATCATACTTCAGTTGAGTAATGATGTTTTAGGCATTATGGCTAACAGTTGTTCCCACAGACAGACAATAGCAACTTTATTCAATTTTCATTGCTCTAAGAAGTCTAGTAATGAAATAGATACAGAAAGAACAAGAAAATCAGTTTTATTTGATCTGGTCATTTTAGTAACATTCCACCTGCAAATATTTACATTCCTTAGGGTAATATTTTCATGATGTCCTATATTTGATGAAGAGAAAGCCAAACAATAAACTAAAATAAAATTATCTGGGGTAATAGGGGAAAAGCTAGAAAGGATAAAGCATATGGTTTAAACAGTATATTACAAGAAGGAAATTAGTCGAGCAACTAATATTTTTTCAGCAGATTATCTGTGTTGGGTAAAGAAACCTGATAATCTGGTAGACTAAACCCTCTTGGGCCACAATTTAAAGGGGAAAAATATATGTAAATACCCTACAGCCCTTTGCAACCTGTGACCATCAATTACATTTCTGCATATGAATATGTTTGAATAGTTCAATGTGTATAAAATAAGAAATGTCAAAGCAGCATGTGCACTTGTTCGAAACAGAAAAGTGGTTGCAGAATAAAATCTCAGTGATATATTCTAACTTCTATTGTTTATTTATTTATTTATTTATTTATTTATTTATTTTTACTGTTTCCACACACAGTTCTGAGGAGATATGCATGTTCTTTTTGGTACATCCTGATACCCTGGTAGGATTCAGAATTTACTTCTACATTATATATAATTCCCTTCTAAATTATAGAATTCAGAATTTAATACTGCATTACTGCTAAAATTTTTTCTTTATTGTTTTTTCAGAGATAACTGAAGGTTGGATAGGTCAGATAAGAGGAGAAGTTTTGATAACTGCAAAAACATAAAGTTGTGGCTGGTGAACTTTCATATCAGCAACTTTGTGATATAATATAATCTTTATGTACCAATACCAGACTTAATATACTTTCCTGGTCACTAAAGTCAGTATAGATAACAGAGAGAATTTACATTTAGAGTTCTATTTATCTTGTCACTTTTCACTGTAATTCATGAGTCCTGGTAGCTTCTGGTAGCTTTGATCAACCAGTTCATAAAACTGCTTATTTTTTCATTTTTTACGAAAATTAACACTGATTTGGTGAAATTTGTAAATTGTTAGAAGACAGAGAAATGTTGCAATGGGTATATCGCATTATGCAGTTATGACATGCTGAAAGCATTAAATATAGACAAGTTACAACACTCACTAGTCTAGGGACCCTAAAAATTTAATAAGCTGTAGCTGTGGGCAAGAATCTAGCAGCTGCAGGGACAGAGAAGGAGGAAGTTCTAATCTATTGGCAGCATGTATTTTGTTGGGAAAAGTAATGCATCTTCATAACTGTTCTTTCTGACTCATTATTGAAAGTTCTCACAAATTTTCATGGAAAGCATATATCTATTCCTCTTTTTTATATGTTTTGCCACAGTTGCAGTAGACAAACACTCAGACTCCAAAAAATGTTATTTCAGGGATTAGGAAATTTTAAGGAGCTGAATATTTATTATTTAATATTCTGAACATAGTTCTCTGTTTCTAATAAACCTTTTATGACGATTAGATTGATCTTCTTCAAAAGTATATCTTTTTCACAAATATTCAGTAGGAGGAAGCTATGTTCAGGATACAGATATTAAAACAAAATGCTATTAAAAGAAAATCATCAGTTCAGTCTTATGGTAGTCATGAGGAACAGCCAATGCATAAAAAAAAGTCATAAGACATTGCTTTTAGGTATTTATTCAGATCTACACTCCAGCTTTATTCTCCAGTCCTGCTGGATTAGATCACATTTGCTGTGAGCTAGAACACTTACAACACATGGGTTTTCTTTCTTACCACAGCAGTGATATTTAGGATTGCAGACCAAAAAGTGTTGTTCGTATTCCTGACCAACCTGGAATCTACTTTAGCCCAATCTGAAAGAGCCTGAATCTTTGTAACCAAAGAGAGTTCTGAAAAAACCTGTGATATATCACTAGCTATATTATGATATTGTAATGTCAGAGTCTAGGTTGTGTACTGTGAATGAAGATTTCAGCTAATAAAAGTGTTAGAAATATCCCATTACTCACTAGTGACTAGAAGTCAGTCATTCTAAGAGTTCTTCACTCACATTAGGCTGACGCTACATGAGATGAACAGACTTTCCTGCTGCATTTAAATTTTCCCTAGAAGTACAGCTTCTTCTTGTTCAATTTATCTAAAACTCTATCCTGTCTAGAGAACGTTTATGCTTAAAGATACGAAGGAAAAAAAAAATGAAAAAAGAAAAAACCTCTTTTGTATGTTTTTTGTTTTTGTTGGAGGTTTTGTTTGGTTTTATTTAGGGGAACAGTATCAACATATTCTATTAATTGCATTGCAAAACACAGAGTCAAGTTTCAAACACACTAGTTCACAATTGTTCATATTTTTTCTCAGTCCTGGATCAAGTGACATGCACTTTAAATTTGATGGGAAGCAAAGGTAAGATTAAGTTGTCTATATGGAAATCTCTCAGTTCACAGGTGAAATGCAATAACTTTAACAGCATACACTGCAATGTGACAAAGAGAATAAAAACTTCTTAAAAAGCGGTAGAGTAGAAAATATTATTTTTCAAATTTGTAATGTGATGACCTCAGGCAACAACCATCCAAGCTTTTTCTCACTCCCTTCTCCACAGCACAGAGAGAAAATAAAAAGATGAGAAGTCTAAATGATCAACATAATGACAGCTTAATAGAGAAAGCAAAGGCTGTGTGTGAAAGCTAAAGGGAAAAATGGAATTACTTCTAGAAAGGAATTCATTCACTACATTCCATCAGGCATATGTCCATCTGCATCCTGGAAACCAAGGCCACATGTTGCAGCTTTTTGGGAAGACAAATGCCTCAATCAGTAGCATGTCCCTTTCCTCTCTTGTTTCTTGAGCGTTTATTCCTAAGCACAGCATCTTATGGTATGGAATATTGTCTTGGATTATGGAACCAAAACTGTGTATTCTATTTCATTTGTTGAAAGCAGTTGGGGAGGTTTTTTTTTTTTTCTCTCTTGTTATTCTGGGGGGAGGGGGGCAGGTGTCTTCTGATCATGGGCCAACTGTTAAAACCAGGTTGGGCAGTGTTTCTTCTCTCTTTCACCACCTATCCTCCCTCCAGGGGAATATTTTCTGCTAATGGGCCATTAAGGCTCACTAAGGACATGGCACGTTCCATCATCCCATTGTGAGATGCTCCACCCAGTGGGGAGAGCCAACCATTCCTACCTGGATAAAAACTGAGACGTAGGAACACGAGGGATCTGGTTCCACTGGATTCTCAGAGAAAGACTGGACCCTTCTCACCATCACTGGACCCCTTTTTTCTCTCAGGATCATCTCTGCTCCAACAGAACCACATCTGCTACTCCAGGAGGACTTTTGGACTGCTTCCAACACCCTGACCAACAGGATGTCAGGTTGTAGCTCTGACTCTGTCAGGGTTTCTATCTTTGCCTGCAAGCCCTTAATTGCAAAATTATAATTTGGAGGGGGTGAAGGGTTTACATTCTCCATTCTGAGGGAAACTCCAGCTATCTCTGACAGATACCTGTCTTTCAAAACCAAGACAAATATCCCTTCAGTCAATTTGGAACTGCTGTCCTGGCTATGAGGCTCCCAGCCTCCTGCCTATCCTCAGCCTACTCACTGGGGCATTGGGCAGAGGAAATGAATATGAAGAAAGGGAGAGAGAAAAACTTGACACTGTGCAGGTACTGTTCAATAATAGTCAAAAATCACTGGTGTGTTATCCACAGTGTTTTAGACAGGAATTCAAATCATGGAGCACTATGGGCTGCTATGAAGTAATTTGACTCTGTCTCAGTCAGGCCTAGTATGAAATTATATCTTACAAAAATGATGAAGGTAGGCTGTGATTTATAGAGAAATTTTGCTTGAGTGTTTTATTAGTTCCCATCATTATTTCTATGGTTTCAAGAACAATTTTAGTTAGAACTAATTAAAAAAAAAATCTGTATTTGAGGGTAAAAGTCCTTCCTAAAGTAAAACCTTAAAAAGGCTTACAGCTGAGCAAACAAGTATGAGATAATCAAAATGTTCATAATTTTTTGGCATAAACTTATGCACTAATGAATGAATGTATTGCATCTGGGATTTACACAGAACAAGTATCAACATTGTCTCTTATGCATTACTTTACGTAGTTAGGCTAACAGCACATTAAAATTCATAACTGTATTTACAAATGAAGAACACACTTTTGATCTTCCAGACATTGCAAGCATTATCAACAAAAACAGAGGAAACACCAGACCTACAAGGAAATCCAAAGCATGCAAATGTTTTATCAGAAAACACAGACATTATGTTTTCTGCACCTGCCAAATCAGTAAAATAAAATTATAGCTATTTTCAAAATAAATGAAAATTCTCACTTTATGATTAATCCTATGCTAGGAGGAGAATAAAGAAAGAAGGTGGTAAAACGACTTTCAGAGTTGGGATGAAGAAAAGCATAGTCAGAATGAGGTGGACTTTGCTGAAGTATAAGACAAAATACTTCTAAGATATCATTCTAACCCCAAGTTCACTGGCAGAAATATCTTTTCAGACTACAAGTACATAATATTAACTACAAGTTAATATTTATATTTTAATGTATTTTTTATGGCATTCATCACCAACCATAAAGAACTCCTTAACTATGAGTACTAGAATCAATCAATGCATGATTCGTATAGGGAAACTTCACCTAAACAGAAAAAATCCACTTGCTGCATTATAAAAATCAGCCAGACTACTAACAACATTTTAAAATGAGTAAGCATAGAATAAATCTGCTGTAAGAGGTGAAATTTTTATCCCTTTCACAGGAAGGGAGTGCTACATCACTCCTGAGATTGTGAAAAGGTACAATGGAAGGGCAATACCTCATTCACTAGATAGAAGATGTACAATCATCAGAGAACAAGAGATTTTGCCCTTTCCTGCCAAGGTCCATTTCCAAATACTCCTGCTTTACCAGCACTGTTCAAAAAGCCACCAAATTTGGAGTAAAATGGATCTCCAGTACAGTAAGTCCTAGAGATATAGTTTCTCTACTGCATCTGCTTTTTGGTTGATTGTTTATACTTTAGAATACAGGGACAAAAGATGCAATGGTCTATCAGATATTAATTCCACAGCACTACAATGACAAAATGGACATTTCTGGTAGTAGAATACTATCTTCTTTCAGGCTCAAAAGATCACAACAAAGTAGAGAAAATTATATGTAAATTACATTAAGTTTGACTGATATAAAAATTGCTACTTTTTACATTAACTTCACATAAAAAAAAACTTCACAACCTAATTTCAAGACATCTAGGAAAAGTTGTAGCTGTAATTTGAGGAATTTCTAACTTAGTCTAAGAAATAATCCAGAAAAAAAGTTAGGAAAAAAAAATCATCTAAGTAGATAGATGCATAATCATAAAAGTAGCTTTTAATTTGTATATGACATATAAAAAGTGAATTTATAGTAAAAAAATAGAAGTTCACTCATCATTGAGAAGAAAGAGCTCCAATACTAAGCAATGCACTAGCATAATAATACTTCTCTGTTTTGTATTTATCAAGTTTTGAACTAAGCACCTACTAAGAAAAAAAGATTAATTAAAACTCTTCACAACAGCGGCCAGTTTATTTGTGATCATAGAGGAAAAACTTACTATCACAATATGATTTGACAGTATATGGTATTGATCAAAAGCAATATTGACATCACTGACTATGTTGAGCTGTAAATTGAAGTCTTTTCTTATTCTTGTTCACAGGCACTGAGTGAAGACCCTCTTAAAATATCAAGGAGATTGCACATCTACAGTTTCGTAGTGCCAAAGATTTCTCTTAAGCCTCATCTCTCCTGTTCTTTGTATAGCTTTACTTCTGTACCATCAGGAAAAGGTGTTTTCAAGGAAGAATGAGAGGAGAAAGGGTAAAAGTCATTTTGATCCAAGTACCACCTAGGATTAGATTTGCTGTTTTAGAAAGGTTGTTAGAGGTAGTTTTACCTTCACTCTCCTCACAATTTAATGGGACATTTTTGTGGCCATCAGCACTACTCCATTTCACCTTTTGTTGTTTGGCACTGATCCTCCACGGGAAAACTGATATTGTTGGAACCATCCTGCATTTTACTCTCACAGTGGAATGATAGCAAAACCTAAGAATGACAGTATTGAAGAATTATGTATCTCTCTATCTGATAAATAGGAAGAGTAATGCTCAATCCTCTAAGAATTTATCTTGTCAAAACTTCAAATGAAATATGCCTTTTAAAAATTTGTAAATAATTTCCCATATATGGTCTATATTAATTTTAATTTTTATATTCAAATAACAGTTGTTATAAACTTCTTTCTAAAAAAACCCTGTATCTGTGGTTATCCATTGTGATGGTAATGTAACAAAGCATGGGTGAAAAATGTAACAGTAAATCTTAAAATCATTATGCAAGACAAATCCATATGAAATCAGTTTTTCTCTGCTGAGTATAACAAACAGTTTTTAAATGAACGAGTGAAATTTATGTGACTGTATCAGCTACCCAAATGCTGTATGACTCATTGAGAAGTTGTCACAGTAAAAAAATCAGCCTGCTTTTCTAGGAAATGGCAGGAAGCAGATCACTTTGTATTGTGAAGATTCATAATGCTTCTAGTTTCTTTATTGCAAAATATTTCCACACTCTGGTTATAATTTGTAGGAAAGATTCTGGAAAATTAACTTTATTGAGTATCAGTGCAAGTATTTGAAAGCAATTTTACAGTGGAGTTATTTTCATGTATTACTTGAAAAAGGTGATTATTTAGTTTCTCACAAATATTTTTTTCCTTTTTGCACAGTATGATGATACAACAAGGTGTTTGTGAGTGTCCTATGAACAGCATATTTGCAGATTTTAAGAAAATTAAACTCATGCCAGATGATTTTAGCAATGCTTTGGACAGCAGCAGCAATAAATAATAAATAAAGAAGTCATAAATTAGACCACATACTTCAAAATTAGTTTCCATGAGTAATATTTAAAGTGGTTATCTGTGTCACACTTTTGTATATAAATCACAAAGATACATATCTATTAAATAACTGATTATATCTAAAATATTTCAACATTATCTCCCAAAGAAATTGTATATACATAAGAGCAACCCAGTCCTCATGAATCTTGATTCATGGTGCCACTTTATGCATGGCTAGTAGAACTGAGACCATTTTATCTTTTCCTAAATGTCTTTTGAAGTTTATGGTCATTGAAAAATCCATGCAAATAAATTGATGAAGTTAAGGATATATTCAGGTCTCATACAGAGTATCAAATCATTATGGTGAGTCAAATTCCTCTAGAAACAGCAAGAGATGAGATGGAAGAGTTTGCTAACACACCTCAGGTATTTTTTTCTCATTCAGATGAATATGTTAATATAAACAGAGAAGAATATTATAACATAAATCTATAGTAACTCAAATGCTTTATGTTAAAGGATGATAAACACAAGGCTGACTCCAACAGAACCATTTCAAGAATATCTCCTGACAACCACTGGAGTCCAGCTCCTCAGGGCGCCAGGGTTTTGCCCAGGCTGAGGGACATAGCTGCCACTTTCTTGTTTGCAGGCAGAACTCGAAGTGAATTTCAGTCCATATCCCAGAGACACACACAGACACACACGTGTAGGACAATGGCGTGGCCAGCTACACAGGCTATCACAGACAAGGCACTGCCTTCAGCAGTACCTGCATACAGGATTCACAAAAATAAAAGTGCAGACACCCCAAACCCTCTGCTCTTGGGTTGGCAGAGGCTGGATTTCACTGATACAGGCATACACATAAAAGTCTCTGGATGCACAGGCAGAGGAACATTTTTGACTTCCCTCACTATAAGGAGGGGTACCAGACAAGGGAGATGTATACTTATACATCCCCTCTGTCTGGTACCCCTGCCTTTATCCCAGTCCCCTTTTGGTTCTACTGATGTACTGATCCACCTTGCTGCTGGCTGCACACACAGCACATTCATCCCACAGGCACCCTACAATCATGGATCCTCTGAATCCTCTGCCCCCCTGGTACCTCTGGCCCAGGCTGAGACTCTCCTGCTTGCTTGATGATTCAGTTTGAGATTTCCTAGCAAATGCCTACAGACAGTTCAGGCACTCCAAGACTATGTAAGATAAAGATGCCTGGAGCTCCAGCAGCCAACACCCAGCACATGGGCTGTGTCCTGAGGAATCTGCTACAGCTCCCAGCACTGAGATGCTCAATCACACCAGTGACTTCATTATCTGTTTTTTGAGATACATACCATTCCTGCCCCATTGTAGGAGGTTTACAACCTCCATATCCTCCAGTAGCTGGCTTCGAGACTCCACTGTGACTCATAGCTGACCACAGGCCAGGGGCACCCACAACCTCCATCTGACTCCAGCACCAGCTTTCGCTCTCACACAGAGTTCTCACAAGGAGCTGGCACTTTGTCCTTGCAGCACACACACACACATGGGATAGAGCATGACACTGCAGAGGTTTGAGAAGAAGTTGCAAGGAAGTAGGATAGACTGTGGTGATCAGACACAGTTCTCAGTCAGACAACTCCACTGACCAATTCCATTTTACACACAACAGGAGTCTTGTAGCCTTTTGTGTGTGTTTCCCCCTTAGCTCCCTGATTTGCTTCTTTCATCACACAGTCCCACTGGCAAGTCACCTCAAACAGTCCCTCAGGTTTGTAAAGTCCTCCTTTTCCTGCTCCTTGGTGATGGCCCATTTATTAATGTTGCTACTGACCAGGTCAGTCTTTGCCTCCATATTGGCTGTTAGTTTTTGTCTCTGCATATTTTGTCTATGGCTTCCTTCCTCGCCTTAGTATTCAATTTGACAATGTCCTTAACCAGACAATACTATGGAAATAAACATTTCTGTATTCCATCTACTCTTACCAGCTCATATTTCTGACAATGATTAATATTGTCTGATCAGGTTTGTGTTTCTCTATGATCTTTCTGATTGAATATCCAAGTTGTCTTTACTGGCAACTATACACTATATTTGAGCATAAAATTTTTGCTTTATTTCCCTGACTCTGTATTTTTTTCTATGAAGGTCTCTAAAGAACAGAGAGATCACCAAGATCACCAAGAGGAAAAGTTTAGACCTTAAGAAATGGAGACAAGAGTTTCATGAATTAAGGAGTTGTATTTTTATTAAAATGTGTTACAATGATATTTTGTGTTTTCAGGAGGTGGTGATGAAGCAAATAAAATTCCAACATTTTTCCCTTATTATTTGATTAATCTTTCTGAGTGAATTCTATCTCATTATTTTCACATGTTAAAATTAAATTAATTAATTGAAATATTTTCAGTTAAGCATTTAATAAGGATTTCAACAACAGAGAAGCAGGCATGGGAAAAACGAGTCTCTTCTCTTTTTGCAACTCAGAAATTCTTCAGGTAATACAAGTATGAGACCAATATCTGTTTTTTCAAGAAAAGAAGAATAAGAGTAGTCTGAAATATTAAGACTTTATTCCTTTAGGAATAAAATAACTAAGAAAAAAAAAAGTAACCTCTTGCCAGGATGTTTAAACTCACAAGAATGAGTCCCTTCTTCTGTAATTAGTTGAAAAAATAGATATTTTTAAAGTTAGCATTCTAGATTAAGAAGGTCTTTATTGCAAATCTTATATGAACACTAACAACAGTCATATATGCATACTTCTCCAGAAAAGGTTTATTGAGAACCCATAAAGTACGTGCATCCAAATGGAAAAAAAAATATACTCTCTGCTTCCATCTCCTGGTAGAGAGACACAGAGTTTAATTTGCATAAAATTTTTATTCATAATTCCTTCAGTGACACATGGGAGTGATCATCACAATACACAAACTCATAATTAGTTGAGAATTGAAATTGCATGGAGAGAGGTGACAAGGGATTTCTTTCATGTAGCTAAAAGAACATCTGTGAGGCAAGGACTCACAGATGTTGAGGCATCCTGCAAGGTATTAGTTGTCAGGCCTTGCAGACGATGTGCTATTGAGAGGTGAAATATTGGTGTTTCTCAAATGGATCTACATAGGGCAGAAGAAGAGCTAAGTGAAATCCAGTGATAACTTTCCTAACATTTTCCTAGTAGGATAATAAAGTCACTTTTCAAGTATTTCAAGCCTATATTCATTAACAGCAAAGGAATAATGGAGCCTAGTTGATCAGGAAACATGTTGTTTGGCTGTTTTGGCTTGTTTGTTTGTTAGTTTTGAATCTAATAGATATTCCATCCTAATCAAAAAACTTGTCATAGTGACTTTTTTTAAAAAGAATTCATTTTGATTGAGAAAATTAGTAATTCAGGGTTTCAGAAAATTTTAGAAGTTTCACTTGCTATGAATTTTGATACAGTATTAGTTGTATTTGAGTAGCTGTCAGCATTTTATGAATCACAGACTGCATTTATATTATGAAGTTATTTCACTGCTTCATTCCAGTGCTCTAGTCTCCTTATCACACCTGCAGGCATGTGTATTCCCAAACACTGTCCAGGAAGGTTTGTGTTTTTTGGGTTGTTTTTTTTTTTTTTTTGCTTGTTTGTTTGTTTTTGGTTTTTTGAGATTTTTTTTGTTTTGGTTTGTTTTTTGACAGGGAAGCTGACTAGCTGTACACACCCATATCTACCCAACAAACAATATAGGTAATTTTATTCTCCAGCTTGAAAGGGTCTTCCAATGCAAAGCTACTTTTCTCTACTCAGTGCCATCCTTCAGAATAGCACATTGCATACTTTCATGGTACTTTTGACAATACACCTGTCAGAATTTCAGCACAGTGTAAGAAAACAATCTGTGGAGTTGCAGAAGGTTTCTCATTAGTCATTTTTGTCCCAGGTATCAGCACACAAAAGCTGGTAGGGATTGACTACCTATAGGGACCTTGTGCTGTTTCAAAATCTTGCTGTCTGGAGGATTCCCAACAGTATTACAAGGAGGTCACTTGCCATATCTGCCATATGGTCAACACTTTGCAGATGGTTACTGTCACTCTAAACTTTTTTTTATGAACGCAGGGGAACACTGACTGTGCAGAACCAAGAATTTATTGTTAGTACAGTTAATGTTTTAACAGTGTAAATAATATACAGCAAGCAGTTCCTATTAGTACAGTTAAATTAATTTAAACACTGATAGTCAAAATTATGTAACCAGTACAGAGAATTATCCATGATAATGCATTTAAAATTGTTCTTTTCCAATAATATTTAGATCTCTACTACTGTTTCTTGGATATTGCTCTTACTCTCACAATGTTCCTCTAGTCTTAGGTATAAGGGTGCTAGCTGATCCTCCTCAAAAAGACTTTACAAGTTGTGTGGTTATAACAAATCATCCTTACTTCTTCCTCTAGGAAGATTATCACTCTCATAGTGGAGTGCTTATTCCCACTCATATTTAAATGTGTTTTTAAGTTAGTTGTGAATATTTTCTAGCACAATCTGCTCCATTGCTCTTTTTCATTGCTAAAAGTTCCAAAGTCACTGGTGGTTCCAGTACCGTCCTAAAGTATAACCTCATATGAGTCATCTCTTTGTTTTAGGGGATCAAGAATAACTCCCCAGATAGTGATGGTTCATTTGGATGGCCTCCAAATTTGACATCTCTGCATTAATAGGTCCTAAACAGTGACCACTAACTAAAAAATAAGGGAGGAATCCCCTTGGAATTTGCCCGTTTTGTCATGATGTTGTACAAGACGCAGGTATGGTGTAAGCTTGAGAGGCTAAATGCAAAAGGATTTCAAATTCATTTTTTATTTAAGTATATATTGATGTGCACTACAAGTTAAATCTGCCAATGTGCAAAATTTGTAAATCAGCCCTCTCATCTGTGATAGAGAAAACTGAGCTCAGACCCTGGGACATGCAAAACTGACATCACAGACATGGTCAATAGGTACTCAAAACCAGCTGGACTGAAGCCCTGAGTGCCTGGGTAGGTTGCTACTTTGATATTCTCCATTTAGTCATTGAAACTGGAATCTCATGTAATTTATTTCAGAAGGATTCAAGAACAGCTAAAAAGAATCAAAATTACATACATAAAGATTAGTCTAATATGAATTAACATTGCTAGACAGAAAGGACCAACAACATTTGAAAAAGAATAGACTTCAGGACTTGTTAATTTTCAAAATCTTCCTGTTCAAAAGCATACTAATGGCAAGAAACAGGCCTTCTCCTTAACACTTTAACATTAGGCTTTCCTTTATAGTCACACATTTACTAGAACTTGTTTTGGAATTAAAAAAAAGTCTCCAAAACAAAATCAGCCTGAAAATTCTCAAAAAATCATAGATCAGATTAACAATGTCTGAATTTGAAAACAGAATATATGTGAAGAATAGTAAAGTAGAAATAGAAGACCCTTAGTTGACTATAAAAATTGGACAAAGTCTAGGATAGACAAAATAATACCTATTGAATACATAACAGTAGCACATATTTCTGTTGATATGAGTGAAAACTGAAGTGTTTTGTTTCTTTTTAAAATTTATTTATTTTCATAACTCAGGTAGCATATCTGTGGACATCTTGATAATAAATCTTCCTGATAGGAAGTCACCACCTTTTGACATCCCTTTAGATAGGGTTACAACACTTTGGCAACAACAGGATAAATCAGATCCAAGCATCTGTAGATGCTCCAGATGGTTTTCAGTTAATGGTGGTGTGAGGAACTGACTTCCAAGTGTAGCCCCTGCAGCTCTTTCATTCTGCAGTCATAAAAGTGTCCTGACAACAGCAGGCAGCTCCCACCATGCTGTGCATGAGGAGAGCAACCACAGAAGGTGCCCTAAATATTCATAGTGTCTTGAGCAGCACTCGAGGTATGAAGTAATTCATACTATTTCACATTACTACATCATAATGAAGTAATAATGACTCTGAAAGACACTTTAAGAGAATGAATCTGAAGAACTTGCCCATAAACGTAAACAGAAAGATATATACTAATATACTAATAGTTTAAGATAACCTAGGGATGTTGGTGTATAATATACACTTGCTTGTCTTCAGAAAACTCTGTGGGACAGTGCTCATTATTTCTACCAGAAGTAGAAATAATGACACCCAAAGAGGCCATCTGTTGAGTTGGATAATCTGAAGAAAAAAAAAAAAAAAATTGTCATAAAACCTCCCCTTCCAAGTTCTTCTCTCAATGATAATGTTGTGTCCAACTCAGAAAAGCCAACTTTACTTTCAGGAGTATAACTTTGCAAATAAGTGAAACTTTCAACACAATTTAAAGGAACTTTAAGAGGATTGCTGATGACTCCAGAAAATAACAGTGCTGAACACATATCTGGTTGATGTTTCCAAACAGTTCTCTTTTTTAAATAAAGCAGGAAATATTTTTAAACTTATATAACTATTTTTAATTTTTATAAATGAAAAACAAGACTTAGATGTCATTATGCTAATTACAGGAGCTAAAATTAACTAAACATCTGCCCACATTGCAGTATGGTCTTGATTAAGGAAAGATTGCACTAAGGGGAATGTCTATGCTGCAGATATCGGTGGGTTGCCCAAACATCTGAGGCAAGTTCATTTATGGAAAACAGTCTAGTCAGTCTAACCACATAGACAAAGAGCTCTGCATGGCTTAGTTTACCCAGCCAACCAGTCAATGCTGCAATGGTTAACATGCTTCTAGTACTCAGAAAACCAAAATCTTGTTCAGCATTTGTAAACTACACTGCAATCTGTGAAAGTCATCTAACCTGAGAAGAAATGGCCACTATAGATGCTAATAGGATTTTATTTTTCATATTTTTTTTTAATTGCCTTTGCTACTTTTTAGACCAAGTTTTTTACCATTTAATAACTAAAGTGGTGAGAGAAGTGTGGGTTTTTTCGCAGACATGAGTAGGAAGGATACACTAGCAGGTGTATACCATATTAGCAGTTGGCAGGGAGGAATCTTTTTGCTGTTCTCACGCACCTCTTCCTACTTCTTTTTTGTTGTTTGACTCACTCTCATTGTCACGAACACATGGTGCAAAAAAAAGGTTTTGTTCATATGATATTGCCCATGTAAGGGATTTTTTTTGTCTATGTCACCCTGTAGATATTTTTGTCACCTGCAGAGATCAGTAGAAAAGCTGCTGTTTAACAGCCGTTGTAAGTGAGCTATTGTGAATCACAAAAGACAACTCAACTATTTATGGTTTTTGGCAAAAGGACTCTTCTTAATCATGTCTTCTTCAAATACATTTGGATAATGATAATCTGTATGACAATAAAAATTAATGTAACTTCTTTTACTTCAGCCCATTATTATTTGTTTTAATATGATTAAATAAAGTTAAGAACTTAGCTCTACATGACAGCTAGTTATATAAAGATTTTCAGAAGCGAGATAATACAGCATCTTTAATATACATTAAAATTGGTTCTTTCCTCCCCTAGATTTTACAGTCTCTTACTCACAACAGGATTATAGTTATAATCACTGAAACATTTTATTCGTTCTTAATATTGTGTTTACATGCCTTGATAGTCCAGCTTTAAAAGCCACAACACGGATTGCCTTTATATAAATAAAAAAAACAGTGTCACAAAAAATTTACTGCCTTCTCTTTATCATTTGACTTACTTTTGTTATCAAAAAATGTTTTTACATTAATAGTTGTATGTTAAGCCACCATGACTGGAGAATTCAAAATTAATCACTACAAAGTTCTGCAACTGTTCATTTTAAATGGAATTTAATGGACCTCTATGATCAAGCATTCATTTTCTGCCATGGTATGTGAACTTAAAATAAATATATAATAACCTTTCCTTATATTGAAGTTTAAAGTTGTGCCAAAATGATTGATACAAAGCCAAAAACTATATCAACTTTTGTTGGTACTGTAAAAATATTAAAACACTTTAAAAAAATGTGTTTGTTGTCAGAACAAAATTGTATGATTCATTGGCTTTTCATTTAAAAAAAAAAAAAGGCTATAAATGTCTTAGAATTTGTTCTAATTAGTGATTATTTCCTCTGAAAAATTCTTATCAACAATGGATGTGCATTTTTTCCCAAAAAATATTTTATTATGCAACATACAAGAAATAAAAAAGAGAAAAAGAGAAAGCTCTTTAATATATTGAATTTATAGAAACTCATATTTCTGGTGGTTATACATTTTACATGTAAATAAGAATAAAATGCATTGCCCAGAAAGTGTAATTTTTACCATTCCCAGAAAAAACCTGGGGGAAGATTCTGGCAGAGGGGATGACTGCCTAACAAAATAAAACCCCTGGGGGCTGAAACTGGGGAGGCTGCAGGGCCACACTCACATTCAACTTGCAGCAGCCAGAAGGCACCAACATATACAAATTAAACCAAGCAGAACCCTGTAATGAGGAGTAAGTGATTCCCATCATGAACATCATATTTGTGTCCCAGAAAAGGACCCTTATTTTATCTCTTCTGTGAGTCTTGCTAATCTCAAAGAGTTTCTGCAGATAAAATAAAACTCACTCAATGCTTACGATGTATTTCCATTTTAAAATATGTTTTTCTGAAAATTATATTATGTTGATATCTTGTTTATATCATCTTTGATACTACCTGAGGCAACATTTGCTCAGTTTCAGTTGAAAGAAAATTCTTCCAGCCTTGCAAAGTCAAGCTGGAATTCAAGTTATTTTACATCTGTATATGTCTAATGTTAAAGTGAAAAATGAGGCCACAAATTGTTGTTGAAATTAAAACTTATTTAGTGGTTCCATTGGTGAAGTACAAGCCTCATTAGAATTCAACTTACTCCTTCAGATTTCTATCACGTCTCCAAAGATAATGTAGACATTTTTTTTCCCTAAGAAATAAGCAACTATGAGTTCAAAATACTTAGATGAAGCATATCCTTTCAGTGAGAAATTGAACCATACAAGTCATTGTTTTGTTAAACTATTCACATAGTAACAAGTTCTGTTTGTCTCTGCTCATAATTCCCAAATATTAAAATTAATTCTCTTAAATGGTACTCAAAAATATTAAATGAATTCTCAATTGGGGTTACAGCAATTAATTAAATTAAGTGACTGTATCCTTGAATAATATAAATCTATAATACTAGTATTTGGACAGCTGATTAATTGACATGATTTTTCTTTTATCTCGTTGCTTCAATTAGTTGAAGGGCACTGTACCATAACTTAATAAAAATTGTTCAAAAACAATGAAGGAATCAAATGTATTAATTTTATTTGCATAATGTTATCAGTGGATAACCTGATACTGCAAAAATCTGAAGAAAACAGGTTCATCACAATTATGTAAATTATCCCATCCTGCAAATAGTCTTTACTTGTTTGACAATTTGAGAAAGGAAGAGAATAAATTAAAATGAAAATCAGTTTCTAGCTCCTTGATCACAGTTTGATGGTCATTTATACTTAAATTTGTTGTAAGCAATTTATTTTAAGAGTACGAAGGACATGAATAATTTCTGTTTTCTGGAAGTGAAGGTTTTACAGTTTTGTTTTATAACAATGAAGTTGTAATTATGTCTTGAAGAATGGATTTAAATTATAACTGTTGCCAAGATTCAGAGGTCTGAATCTGAATTCCACCTTTTACATTAGGAGAACTACTTTTTGACTCTAACTCTTGAATTCATTTTATAAATTAATTCATTTGTGACCATACATAACTGAGTAAAACAAACCTACCAGTCATGTTGAAAATAGTGAAACTCTAAAGCCTTCAAAGTCTGCACTTTAGTCCCTAGCTAAATATGTAAAATGCTGACTACCTTTCGTTTCAATTGCAGCTGTTAGAATCAATTGAGGAAGATGCATGCTCAGAGCAATTCAGTGAACCATGGAAAAATTTATTCCTGGTTTTAATAGGCACTGGATTCAGTTTCTCATGGAGCATTTCACAGATTTATTCTGAACATGCGTAGTTAAATGAAGAACAGAATAGAGAATGCAGTAATGTTCCTTTCTGATTTAAATCCTGTGCTTTTCATTATGGTTAACTTTCTGTTTTCTTACTTTTTTCAGCAGAGTGCAAATATTATTTTTCAGTTTTCTGACTACATGATGATTGATTAAATGATATTTGATTAATACACATACAATTAATTTTTATTATGCTTGTCACTGATAGAGCAATATCGATGATTGTAGTGTATCACAACAGAAAAGGGGTGATTCACTTTTTTTGATAGTATAAAAGTATATAAAATTTCTTTTTCTCTATTCTCTAAGGATGTGCCTAGAATTTATGAAATACCTTATTTTGCAACTCAGCCTATTATACATGTTGTCTGATGATAACTTTATGCCTAACAGACCCATTGGAGGCCCAAATTAGACAACATTAAACCCCATATCATCCATTTGAGTGAGTCCAGTGGATGGTCACAAAGATGATCAGAGAGCTGGAGCACCTCTCCTATGAAGACAGGTTAGGAAGTTGATGTTCTGCCCGACAAAAAGAGAAGGCTCTTAGAGCATCTTCCAGTAGCTGAAGGGAGCCTACAAGAGAATTGGACAGGGACATTTAACAAGGGCATGTAGTGATACGACATGGTAATTGGGGTAATTGCTACAAACTCCCTGACAATGTCTTTAGTAACACATTTTAACTTTTCATCAGCCCTGAATTGCCCAGAGAAGTGGACTAGCTGATCATTGTAGGTCCCTTCCAACTGAATATGACTTCACCTGTATGGAAATGTGGTCATCTGGAGTAGTTTTTCTCTTCAAATACGTCTTGATAACACCAGAAGGGAAATTTGTACATGACACAGTTTGGGAAAGTACCACTGTGCCTGAAGGAACATCCTCATCAGACTTGTGACTTGACAGAGCTTTCAAGTTCAGCTCAGATTTATATCAGAGCAGGACCATTGCTGGGTACCACGAGGATGGCAGTTTAATTATATATACACATTCTTAACATTGTTTACATTAGCCATATATAATAGTTGTGCCTCATTGTTCACATGTACTACTTTCCTACTTAAAAACTGAATCTTCTAAAGTCAAATGGTTACTAAGGTATGAGATCCATTTCCAGTTTTCTTATTGTATAGATTTACTGCTCTTGAATACAAAGCTTTTATGGAAATGGTATTACAAAATAGTTTTGATATTTTTAATACCATATTTGATATATCAAATATGGTATTAAAATAAAATTAAATTTCAGCATTTCCTTATTAACTTTAAAAAAAATGTTTAGACCTATTTATATATTAAGCATTCAGCTTCAACAGTATTCAATACTGTACAATATTTCTAAATGTTTATAAAAGTAAAAACATATGTTGAAACATTCTGAAGACGTTATGCCAAAATGTTAAAAATGTTAAAGGTATCTCTCAAAAAGGAGGGCAGAATGTTACCAAAGTGTAGAATCCCTGAATTTAATAATGATTAAAAAATGAGAAACTGAAATTGCTAGAGTAAAAGCTCTATAAAAATCCTGCACTTACTGATATTATGGTGTCTTTAATCAACTTCTAGGCAAAAGTCAAGGGAGAATATTTAAATTGTTTTAGAAAAGAAGAGCAAACCATGTGCTTATGTTTAGCAATAGAGTTACAAAACAATCTGTACAATCCAAGGTATTTAACTATTAATTTTGTTACCTATGCAGCTTTTGAAGTGTTTAGCACTTTTAAGTAGGTCAGTTCCTTCTTTATTCCAGAGACATAAGCGAAGGCCAAGAGGCATGTTTATGAAAGCATTTGCTGTACTCCTAATCTTTCTTGCTAAAGCTGGATTGCCAGAGCGTTTTTCCATTTGTTAATGAACACCTCAAAACACACAAATGGTAAATCGGATATCAGTTCTTGACGACAGCAATTTAGGTATGGCCATTATATTTGCACAGTCTCTTAAAAAAAAAAAAGATTCAAGTATGACTCTAAGGCACCAAATCTGCATAATACACCTACCACACATACCAGCAGTAATTGGATATATAACTATAAACAGTATGTTAAACCCCTTGTATATTACTTTTAAACTTTGATTGATTGTCTCTGTTTTACTCATGCCCTTGTATAAATCTTTTGAGAGCTATACTAGACCTACATAGAATTAAACTCCTTGCTCACAATAGACTCCTAATACCTTACAATACTTTTAGAAGACAGATTTAATTTTTAATAAGCCTGTATTATTCTCAGATAATACTTTTTGAATTCAGAGCTTAGATTATTAGAATATCTGATTAGCAATCAGAAATTGGTCACAAAAGAACAGTGTTAGGCTGATTTTTCTTTCTGGTTTCTTACTGTATATTCATTTATTAAAAATTTGCATGCAAAAAGAACTTAGAATAACAGTATTAAAGAGTGCAGGTTTGATAATGGAAAAATATAAGACATATTATAAATATATTTAAATATGGATATTGTTTTGTTTGGTGCTTTTGCTTGAGTTTGGGTTTGTTTTAGTTTGTTGGGTTTTTTTGTAAACACTGTTGTATTTTTCTGATATTCTAAGGGAGGTTTTCTGAATCAGAGTGGAATGGAGTTATTTTTGTCATAGTAAGCCATATGATGTTATGTTTTATTTTAGATTTGTGACCAAAGTAGTGTTGATAACACACCACTGCTTTAGCTATTGCTGATCAGTGTGTGTTTCCGTTTCTCACTCTGCCATCATTAGTAAGTAGGTTGGGGATGCACCAAAATTGGGAGGAGAGACAGCCATGAAAGTTTACCCCAAGTGACCAAAGAGATATGTCATGGTATGTGTCATCATGCTCAGGGGTAAGAAAGAAGAGTAGCTGGGGTTTGGGTAGGCACTCATTGCTCAGAGGCTCTCTGGGCATTTATCACATTGTGGGAGGCAGTGAGTGACAGCCTTTGCATCATTTATGCTTTTGTGGGGGGTTCAGATAGTTTTTTCCTCTCTCTTTCCTCTTTTTTTTTTTTTTTTTTTTTTTTTTTTTTTAATTTTTTTATTCAAACAC
>VWYO01015661.1:1014-12067 GCA_013400275.1 Rhadina sibilatrix
ATAAACACTCCATACTTGTTCATGCCTTCAAAATGAATTACTTTTAATGTGGAAGTATACTCAGAAGCATAAAACTAAATAAAATAATATAATGGGGTTTGCTTACAGGTATATCCAGGTGCCTTTATAGAGATAATAGCTAAATTTGAAAACATTTTAAAATGTAAAAACAAACAAACAAACCTAAAAAAACCCTCATCAAAACACCCAACTTATTTCATTAAATCACAACTGAGACACAATAGTAATACTGGGGAGAAATCTGAACTCTTGAAATTCAAGTCTGCTTTCACAATACCACTGGAGAGACACATACAATTAAAATAAATTAAATCTTTGTCTGATTCTCCCTAGAATTCAAAATTAAATTCTGTTTGAAACAATTCTGTATCCCTGGAGAGGGGCGTACATCCTATTGAGAGCATATTTTTAATCTAACAATCAAATTTCTAGGTAAAGGCAACATGCAGTCCTATTTACTGAAGGTTTATCTGGATAAGAATAAAAAAGAACTTCAAGACAGCTTTGGTATTATATATAAATGATCCTGTGTGCTCCAAAAAATGCTTTCGTAGTCCTAGAAATTGATTTGCTGATCGCTGGGATTTTTTCCTTATTAAAACATTATGAGCATTATATTTCCATACTAATTTTTTGAATAAAAATGAGTATCTTTAAAAATAAGGGGGGTTGTTTTCTCTATGTTTACTTTGTGACTTATTTGAAGTTCCATGTCTTTCAAATTCAGTTTCATTTTTATTTTTAATGCAAAACTTCATCCAAATCTCCTCATTGGTGTAATCACTATTCTCCTAAAATATTGTTCCTACAGTCTTTACATCTCTCTGAAAGTACTAGCAAGTTTTAGGTCTTTCAGATAACATCAAGTTGCCTATTTTGATTCTTTTGAACAAAAAACCACCCTTTCAAACTTCCTGGTATCTATAAAAAATTATGTAACTTTGCTCTTTCTCAACCACTAAGATGGTACCAAACAGCTAGCAGCTAACATGCATCTGGGATCTACAGATTGAAAATCTAGGAACAAATAACAGACTACAACCATTTCTAGCAAGCTGAAATACTGAAATGGGCCAACACAACAAGCCAAGCAGGTTGCTGAGAACTACACCAGCTGCAACTTTTGAGCCCTTTTGGCCCAAAACCCCACAGACCCCCTTGTTTCCCACAAAAAACACCACAGCAATTCATCCTGAAGGTCACAAGGTGCGAGTATCAATGTATATTAACAATTAAACAAAGACACATCCTAGGCTTCCAGACAAAGATGTGAAAAAGTAGTAAGAGTAATCAGTCATGAACTATAACTTCAAGGCAAAACCAGGCACTCAATGTAACATTTTCTTTCCTCATTATTTAATCCCTTCTCAATAACTATTATTCACACCACATAGTGCAGTCCTCAGCTTCTCCTACACTACTCTAGCTCATGTTATATTGCTGTTTCTATACTTACAGCTGTTCTTAGTGACGATTTCTACACAGAAGAGCACTGGGGGCATTGTGGTGTGATTCTCGTTCAGCAAAGACTGTAAATCATAGCTATTAATGCAGTTATCAGCTGTACGAGCAGCTTTAGAAGGAATCAAGGTAATTGCTTACATTTTCTATTTCTTCTTCTACTAGCTACTAAGCTAGTCGGGGAGCAAAAATAAGGTGCAAGACTTGCAAAACATGGCTAGGAAAAGACAAATATGGCCTCTGCAAATAATCAAGGGTAACCCGGGAAAAGAATTAGTCAAGGAAAACACAGCAGATTTGGACTAGAGAAGTTTGATTGTATTTGAAAAGGGCTGCTCATAACAGCTCTTCTGCTGAAGTAATTTTGTTATTAAACTTCACCAGAGTACAAATTAATAAAAATGAAGGAGAGAAATTACAAAAGATTAAAGATCATAGTGTTGCCTTAGTTTCATTTTCTTTCTTGTCTGAAATGGATGGACTGATGCTTTGCACTGGTGAATGCCTAAATAGCTTTATGAAGTTATCATCACAGATGGCTACCTCATTTGGCTATGGGGGAAACAGCAACTGTGCCTTCACTCCCCTCCCTCAACCACAGCAATCAGTGGCAGGTGCTAACAAAGGAGGCTGTAAATTCCATAGGCCTTTGAAGATCATCACTGTTGCTTTGGTATGCTAGTAGTACTGCTCTTCTCTTGCAAAGAGGCCTTCTCCTCTCTCTGTTGTAGTAGGATTTACACTTTTCTCCTACAAACCTGTAATGCTAGAACTCTGCCACAGAACACCACTTGAAATAAAAATATTTCAGTGCACTGCACAATTCTGCCAAGACATGTGGACAAGCCATTAACATCCACAGTGGTTGAAATAGCCCTGTGAAGGCAAAATGTAGTTGAAGTCACATAACAGGAAAAATCTTGTAAAAAATTATCATTCTGGTTTCATATTTGCTCCTCTCATAGCTTTATAGTTTTGAGAAGACCAGAAAAACAGTCTAAAGTTTACAATGACTCCTTGAATAACTTCTCCAAGTTGCCATGTTTCTGTGCAGACCCATCTAAATCCCGTTAAGTCAGAAAACCTTCTTACCATGGAAAGGATTCTCAACACCAAAACCAACATAAACCTCCTAGATTTCCACTGGTATATTATTATGCACTTTGTTCTAAACATGCACCATTTGCCTTTGTCTAACAAAGTAAATGGTCTGTATTAGCTGCCAAACTCCACCCTTTCAATGTGGCTGGAACAGGCCTTCTCCAGGCACTCTCATAAAGGTACATATTAATCTCACTCCAAAAAGAACACTAGATACTTAGAGAATCACAGAAGAGCTGGGGCTGGAAAGGACCTCTGAAGATCATTTAAACCCACATCACTGCTGGGAAAAACTGAACAGGATCAAGTCCAAGCAGGTTTTAAAAGCTTCCAGAGAGGTACAACTCCACAACCCCTCTAGGCATCCTGTTCCAGTGTTCAGTTACCCTCAAAGAAAAAACTTTTCCTTATATTTGGATGGAACCTCCTGTATTTCAGCTTGTGCACATTATCCCTTGTCCTGTCACTGGGCAGCACTGAAGTCCCATTTTCTTGACAGCTACCCTTAAGGTATTTGTACACATTGGTAAGATCCCTGTTCAGCTGTCTCTTCTTCAGGCTGAACTGGCCCACCTTCTTCAGCCTTTCCTCATAAGAGAGATGATGCTCCCTTTATAGCCCCCTGCTGGACCAGCTCTCCAGTAATTCCTTGTCTTAAACTGGAAAGACCAAGATGGATTCCCAAACAGCACTGCAGATATGGTCTTACCAGGGCTGAGTAGAGGTAGGGTGTGTACGTAATTTTCACTAAAATTTAGTTTCCTAAAAAGGTGGCTAAACAATACAGATCCTATTCCTCTTTCCATAGAAATGCTTCAATTTCCTCCTTGGTGACAGGACTGTTTTTTTTTCTAGTCATTTATAATTATTGGTGGGATCAAGGTCTGAGTCTGAAGTTTTTAAATTAAAAGCTCTTTTAAACTGAATATTAAGAAAGTCATGTCCAATGTTTGCTGCATTTCATAAGCAAGTGTCTGAGCTAACAAAAGCAGTGCAACTATGTCAAATATAGCACTTCTTTAAACCAATGGAAATTCTGTAGGAACACAGAAAAAAAAAAAAAAAAGAAAAACACAAAGCAACCAAACTGTTCTATTTTTGTTTCTACCTTGGGGTAAAAATGTGTGAGCTTGGAAACACTTGTTGCATTATAGTTCTTGGATAGTATAGTTTCTTCTGTACCTATAGAGAGACAGGTTTTATAGCCAAACCAGAATGCAGTAAAATGGCTCTTCTGGAAGCATTTGAGTCATGAATGCAGCGGATATCTAACAGCAGCAAACAAAGTCACAAATTATGCCAGTAAAGTGTTATGGAATCTGAAACCTCCAGTAGTTAAATAGCAATTTACCATTGCTTTAAAGTCATTAATGCTTTCACTTCATCTGGCACTGTACCCAGCAGGGCCATACAGCACTGAGAGGAGTTTATTGTACAGCACGGCAAATGAAACATTCAGATAACTTCTCCGGCAGCATACCTAGTTTGTGTTTACAGTTCCTTAAGAAATGTGCCATACCATTCTCTTGACAAACTGTAAGCGTTAAGAAAGGCTAGGCTGGTGGGGAAAGACAAGGATTGGATTGCTGAGGCTAGGGTTGCATTGGTGTGCCAGTATGTTCTTCTCCATGTTTATGGAAGCTCTAGGTGAGTTTGCAAATCCTGACAAAACGAAGTAGCTGACTTTTATATACTTATATACCTGACATATATATACACTCTAGAGTCCTTCCTTATCTTCTTTTATGGAAGAAGAGAAACCTCCTTGAGAGTGACTTCAAAGAGGCATCCTCAGACACATTCCACGCATTCATTGCAGGCAGGCACCAGAGGGACTCAGCACTGAAACACAGAACAAGTGACCTGTGAAATAAATGGCCATCCCAACATCCTCCAGATTTGAAAAAGCCTGAAAGCTTGAACTTGAATGATGTTTATATCTTTCAAAGATGTAATACAAGATGGCTTATGGACCCTCTGGATGTGTTTTGGTCACTTACTTTGGTCACCCTCCCGATTAGGGCTGCTCCCAGTTGCCTACCACAAACACTTCCACCATAGGAGAAAGCTTATCATTAGAAGCCACGTTTATGGGAGTAATTTAAAAAAAAATACATGGAAAATAAATATGTCCACTGTGGAAAGTTTACTAGGTTTTGACCTTGAGGGCAGAGAACAGACAGATAATCTAGTAACCTTTAAAATATGAATTGAAAATGCATTCTTTTTCTATTTACTGTTAGGAAAAAAAAAAAGTATTGAAGAGTAGAAATGCAGTTGTTGGCCACCAACTCTGCTTAATATATATATTTGGTATTGTGCATTTCAAGTTTTTCCTGTTCATATAAAAAAGGTAATTTTAAATTGTTGTTGTCATAAGTAACCACATAAAAGAAAGCATCCACACAAAACTATGATGATCAAAGGGCTGGAAACTTGCCGTATGAGGAACGACTTAAGGAGGTAGGTCTTTTCTCCCTAGAGAAGACTTGGGGATAGGGGTATCTCCTCACAGCATTCCAGTAATTTAGGCCAATACAAAGAGGACACATAGAGGTTTCACCTTAATACAAGCTCAGTCTTTTTCAGTGAAGGCAATCAATCATGAGAAAAACCTCCCCAGTTACAGGGCTGAGGTTTTCAAGATGGCGTGCCTGACAATGTCACCCAGACTTTCTTTCCTTTGAACGGTGAAATCAGATAGTCTTCTGAAGGGCCTTTATGGAATAGCCCTTCCACCCAGGCCATTCTATGAAAGCCATGCTATTATGTTGATTTCATCAGAAAGGTTATAATCTATTTGCTAAAAGTTATCATAAACTGTACAGCTCTGTGCAGAAGTGGTTTAGTATTCACATCGTTCCATTACAAATTGTCAGGAATCAGACTTCAAATATCAACTTCAATGATTCTTCTACTCTTGAAAAAGTAATCAGGAAGGAATCATGAAATTATAATACAAATTATCTGAAATAAATGCTGGCAAAGTCTCACAGTACACGGGCAGTGTAACTGGAAGTCTTGACTGTAGTCTCCCCCACGCTGCTGTGATGATTCACAACAGACAGATGCATGTGTATCGAAGTATCTCACACTGATGCTGCTTGGTAAGGCACCAGCCATGTTTCATGGATTCCTGGCCATGCAGCAGCTAATAATGTAAGCACATACTCATCTGTACTTCCTGGGGACTTAAACCCTTCAGCAGGTGTTACAGCTGAGTAAGAATGGACATAAACTCTGAGTACAACATCAAGATGTTCTACAATCAAATCCTTCTGCCAGGCACTGAGTGCAATTTGCCAGTCAAAACATATGTTTAAATATGCATTAATTTAAATAATTTTGGTCACCTCATCCTTCCCAAGATGACCTGAAAAGATGGAAAACTTTGCAAAGTTCTGGCACTATAAGTTGCAATTTTACCTTATTAGATTTATTTTTCCTACGGATCAATCTACAACTCTATTTTAACACGTTCATTACAATCACTGCCCAATCTGCATTATATGCAACAATTAAAACCTCCTTTACGACACCATGCAAATTGGAGGGTATGGAGACAACTTGCTAGCAAGATACAGGATTAACCCCTTTTTCAGTCAGCTTCAGGAGGACTTAGGGAAACAAGTTAATTTCTATTTCTGTATGCCTTCTTTGTATGTCTACGAGCCTCACTTCAGGGATTCACTGAATAACGGCTCATTAAGACACAAAGGTTAATCAAACTCTCCTGCACAAGTTTGAGGCTTAGCCACTAGTAATTTTATATTTAAGATTTTATCTTCAGTCAAGTATTTAACCAAAAATTACAATTAATCTAATGGAAAACTGGCATCTGATACACAGCTTTGCATTGCTGACTAGGCACACTGAAGCCAGTTCTTGGCTTCAGTTAAGACAATTGATGTTATCATACAAAATAGTGAATGTAGCAGCCTGCACCTACACCATGTGTTAAAGAGATATTTCAAGTCACAGTTGTAGACTTTTTAAAATCAGTCCTTCAAAGGAACTAATAAATGCAGATTCCCCACAACTGTGGATCTAATAAATCTAAGCAAATATGAAGGTTGTCAGACTCTTTAGATCTGGTAGAATATGTTACAACAGCTCTGCTCTCCAACCTGAAACTTCATTAATGTGCTAGATAGGGTTAAAAAAAACCCAAACCAAAACCAATAAAAAAGCATAAAGAAAACAAGAGAAACCATACCATCGAAAACAACGAGGACTGCCTTTGTAATGACCACATTGCTTTAATTCCAGTTTCATTTTGTCAGGGATCAATGTTAATTGTCTTTAAAAAATAGTTATACTAAAATTAAACTAGGAGAAAAAAGGAGAAGAAAACTCAGCTGATGCATTAGCATAGGAAAATGCCTCTATCTCAAATGTTTTTTGCCTAAAACTGGAATGCTCAGCTCCTTGAAAACAGGATTGTGTCAATTATTTTATCCTTCAGTCTAAAAACTGTTGCATTCAGTATACCCAGATGGATGTTCAGACTCACTAACAAAATTTGATTCTCAACAGTGTTCACTGGAAGGGATCTGATTAAAAGTCCCAGCATTGCCATCCACCTTTCATTTCCAAGATACAGCTTTTCTGCCTTAAATGTTTTTATGTGTTTTTTATTATTATTGTTATTATTGTATGTAATGAGGGCTATACTGTGTTTAAATTTCTGGCTTGCAAAGAGGCATTAATGAGTTGATTTTGGAAACTTTTAAATTAAAAGGAAAAAAAACCCCACTCAATCTCTTCCTTTGAGTCTTAAAGAAAATCTCCCTTTAAGTAACCCCAGAACTTGTGAAGGAGAAATGAGGCTTTAGAAGCAGTATCATTTCTGGCTGCAGCAGATTATTTACTGCAGTGAAGGTGTTATGTGTTTAATGGTGACCTCAGGAGCATGGTATACTAGAAAAAAGGCTGCGGCTATAAAGGTTTATGATCAACTCCCTAACAGAATGTTCCATCTAAAAGACCACAGGAAGAAAGACCTCAACAGTAACACTGTGACAAACTTCATACTGAATCAAGGGTCAGATAGTGAAAGGTGTTAATTCCACCCAAGCTTGACCACACCACAGTGTTTTGACTCACGCTGGCAATT
Organism: Rhadina sibilatrix; assembly: GCA_013400275.1. NCBI lineage: Eukaryota > Metazoa > Chordata > Aves > Passeriformes > Phylloscopidae > Rhadina > Rhadina sibilatrix. The sequence continues at coordinate 8,714 of VWYO01015661.1, forward strand.
ACATCTTGCTTCTCCTCTAATTTATGGCCTTATAACTCAAAGGTTCTCAGGATGCAACATAGTCTCAACCATGGCCTTCATGGGAAAATAGATAAGAAAAGGGATGTAAACCTGGCCAAGCGGATCCGTATTTCAAGAACGGTACTCTGTTTGCTTTGTATGATTCCAGTGACCATTAGCAAAATCAGGTTTGAGGTGAAACCAACCCTTCTGAACAGGAAAAGAATCTGAAGGAGCAAGGGAAAGCCTCAAGTCCTTCACTCAGCAGATGGACTGTTGCACCTATTTGTCAGGTACTGTAGCTCATAGCACTTTCAAGTCAAATATTGTCTTTTTTTATATACCACTAGAAAAGAAGGACCTGAATAACCTTGTTTTTTATGTTTACAAAAAGTTTGTCTCAAGTCTGGAACAAGCAAGTAAAAAAAAAAACAGAGGTAGGTCTATCCAAAATTCAGTGAGTGGGACGTAGAACCTGCCATCACTGTACAAGTAGAAATAGAAAGCTTTAATGGATGACACTTGGTTTTATAAACTTCTAGCATTTTCTATTTTTTCATGTTTACTACTGCAGCAGCTATAAACTACTTTTCTACATGTCCAAGACCTTCTATGCCTTGCAGCAAAGCCAAAGAATAATGCATTAGAAAGAAGTGTGAATTAAAAAAATAGAAGTTTGGGCTCCCTTTTAGAAATTATATGCAGTTAAAAAAAAAGGAAAGAAACATAAAAAAGAACCACAATTTTTACCTGATATTGTTCTTAAATTTATAAAATATGTCCACTAAGAAAACTGCAGAGGGGAAAGTGACAAATTAAGAAGCTGAAGCAACCTCTAGGGCTGAGGAAAATCCTGAAGACGGCAGAGACTAGAGAAAAAAATCCAGGAAGGTAGTTCACTTTCACACTGTGGATTACAGAACACAGCTGAGAGCATGAAAAAGGTACAGACAGGGTACCAATACTTCACAGTTAGTCATTGTACTGGTGGTTTAATGGGCATATACAGACCAGACGTCAAATGGGAAGGAAGAGCATTGTAACTTTACTCCTCTTACTCAGCATGAGAAATTAGTGCAGATAAGGAAAGTCAGTCAGTCATTGAAGTGAAAAAGAACAGGAGAGGTCAAAGCTTTTAGGACTAAAATGTGTTTTATGCTTAGGGCAGGGAGAGAAAACAGAGAAATTGGACAGCAGGAGGAAGAAAAGATTGTGACATGAAATTTTTAAGTGTGAAGTAGCTGAAGAGACCAACTTGAAAGGAAAGGTGATACGGGCAATTGACGCAGGCCCCACTCCCTCAACAGGCCTAGTTGTCTTGGCACATAACAGTTGTGCCAAAACCTCTTGGCTACTTTATTTGCTTCCTTTGCAGTCTTACGTCCCACACATTATAAGCTACCTGCAGGTCATTGTACTACCATTGTGCAAGCTTCAAATAAAAAAAATAAAAAAAACCCATGAGATAAGCAGGCAGTGTGATATCCAGTATTAAAACTGAAGTTCCCAGTGATCGTTACTCTAAAATCATATAATCACAGAATAACTTTTGTTGGAAGGAACGTTAAAGATCACTTAGTTCCAACCTCCCTGCATGGGCAGGAACACCTTCCAAATAACAAGCACAAAGGCACCCACACAGTGTCTCTGCTCCAGTGCTCCACAACCTTCTGAATAAACAACTCCTTCCCAACATCTCTGAATCTATCCTCTTCCAGTTTAAAGCTGTTCCCCCTTATTCTCTTACTCCATGATGTTGTCAAAAGTCCCTCTCTCTTTCTTGTTTGGCCTGGTCTAGGTACTGAAAGGTGGTTAAAAGATCTCCACAGAATACAATGGTAGTTTGAGATTTCCTAAATAATATGAAGCCATACAGCAGGTATAATTTATAAATTACACCTCAAGATTAACCTTACTATCTTGGCTATTAACTCTCAGAATATCCATCCTCTTCCCCTTTTTGCCCAGCCTCCTTATTCTTTAAAAACCCTTACAAACCCACACACCTATGTACCTATATGTAGCACTGTCCCACAAGAGGGACTTGTGGTATGGCATTGCACTCGTTCACACAGAACAATATTGATTTATTTGCTGTAAATGGCTGAATTCCAAGATTGTTGCATAAAGTTATCTCAACATTTTGCCAGAAAAATCCCCATCCCAACCCGATCAAATTTCATCCCATTTTCAAATACGCTTAGTGGCAGGAACTATGGAAAAAACTGCTACTTAGAAGTGTCTTTTGGGACACACATAACACACACTAATAAAAACGGAAGTTATCTATGCTCACATATCTGAGGTGCTCTGCATTTCCAATATGGTATCTGCTGAGAGTTCACTAATCACTTGGTAACTTGCTTGCAAAGAGTTTCTTTTTGATTTGTCTTATAAAAAGTTAAGCCAGTTTTATGGCATCATTTTATGGCAAAATAAATTTATTGAGATAGTGACATACAAAGTAGAACAAGCACCTGCACTAAGATAGTAAACAAGTCAGAGGGCCTGAACTACATACAGTATAGTGCCATCACAGATCACTGCCAAAAGAAAATATACCATTCAACCAAAGTATAAATAAAAAAAAAGTTTTTTTCAAAAATTACTCTGCACCATCTGCAGCCTGTTTTGAACTAATTAAGTCTCTGAAGACAAAAGTTCAGCAATCAAGTCCCTGAATTCCAGGCCAAATTTCCAGCCCGAAAATATCGTGTGTGTCTTTAGGTGTTAGTCATGAGCAGGAAACAGGTGCAACGCAGAAAATGCAGTTACAACAACGGGACAGTAGTGCATTATTTCGTTTATTGGTACTCCAGCTTTCAGAACTTGTAACGAGTTGACAGGAACAGAAGCCAACTGCGAGTCCCTGGCGAACTGCCCCGCTGCGAGGAAAAGAGCCGACAAGTCCCTCGCTCTACGCCGCACCGACGAGCGGCCTCCTTGTTCTCCCGGCCGGCAGCAGAGCCCTCGCTGCCGCCGGGCCCCACCGGGAGATGGAAGGGCGCAGCTGCTGGTCCCGGGGCGGGCGGGCCGGCAGGGCTAAGGCAGCGCAGTCCCCGTCCCGGGCCGCTGCCGGTGCTGCCGAGCGGGAGCCGGCAGTGCGGAAGGGCTGCGGCTACTCACCATCTCCTGCCTCAGGAGCTGAAGTTTGGTCTCCAGACGGGCCAGGGCGGCAGCGCGGCGGCGGCGGGGGCCGGGGGCCGCAGCGGCGGGGCGGGCCGGGAGCTCCTCCCCGCGCAGGGGCCCCGCCAGGCTCTCGGGTACTTTGCGCCCCAGCTTCTGCTCGACGTCGCGGAGGTCGGGCGCGGCGCCGGGCTCCATGGCTCGCCCTGCAGGGGCCCGAGGCGGCAG
>VWYO01015668.1:0-14395 GCA_013400275.1 Rhadina sibilatrix
ACTGGAATTGATCTTTATAAAATATGTATACCTATTGTGGGCAGACCAGCTTCACTGTGAAAAATAAATAGAATACATATTCTATTTATTCATATTCTATAGAATACATATTCTATATGTATTAGGATATTTCCAATGATAAAAATAAATATTTCCAGTATCACAAACTGCACAAGAACCTCTTGTTCATAGCTATGCCATATTACTATCTAAGAAAGAATATACTTGACTATACAAAGCAAAACTAAAAGCCTTATTATGCTACTTTTCTGCCAGTAGTGATTGAAATCTAGAATATATGTTGATAATCTGCCATAAGAAATGTCATTAGTCAAAAACATCCTCAGATGGTTAAAGACACATATTCTACAAGGCTACAGTCATGAAAAAGAGAGAGAGCAGAACAGAATATATATTTCTATAAAAATGTTTAAGACATTAAGTGTTAAGTATGTAGCCCACATCTTTTCTCTGTAATCACACTGTATTTTATGTCTGCTACATGAAAAACACAATGGCAAATGTACTAAATGTCTTTATATTCCAAGTAGGTAAATGGTCTGCTTTGCAAGTGAAAATGAGTGTTCATGCTTCACTTACTACAAAATACTATGCCAGTAGAAAATGAAAGAGGAAATCAAAGAGAAAATAAATGAATAATACAGAGAAAAATCAAAGATCTTATGTTGATGAAATAGTTCTGCTAGTCCAGCTTGACACTATCCTTATGACTGGCAGCTTAATAGAAATAGTCAACTGTCAACTTGCTAAAAAATATTTCATTGTGTGTAACTCATTATCAATGAAACTTTCAATTTTCATTTCTAAACAAATTGGGGCCCCTCTTTGGACTTTGGCAAACACTACATTTTCATTTAAGTAGCCTGGATACACGGAACATGGAAATAGGTCAGTTTATCTTAGGAATTTCTCTCACATACCTTTAGATTGTTTTGTTCTCCCCCCCAAATAAGACAACATGGTTGGACCTGAGCCCAGAATAAACAGGAGACAAAAATCTGTTGGTTCTGTTGTTGTTGTTGTTGTTTAAATTGAACTTTCCATGGTTACATTAATAATAGAGAGTAGATACAAAGAACAGCTACAGGTCATCTTTCCATTATTTCTCATTGAAAAATAAATTAAGGCTCTGCAATAAAACACCTAGTAAGAGTTTTGACATTAATCACTCAAATAGCCTGACTCAAGACAAGAAAGATTTCACTGGCATTAAAAGGTTGGGTAAAGCCTGACATTTTCCCTGAAATGGGGTTTGTGGCAGCCAAAGATAAACTGTTACAGCAAGCAAAAAGGCCTCATGTGAGAGCAAATAAAGTCAGAGTATATAAAAGAAGAACATAGAAGAATTTGTCTGATAAATCTGAAAAAGAAGAGAAACCAACAAACTACAGTCATCAGGTATAGTCAGACTGATATTTGATTATGCTACATATAAAGTAAGACTGCCCATAATAATCTGTATATAGAACCCAAATGAAAAGTTTGCATGAAATCAAACTTAAAGAAAATATAGTATCTCTGACTTGAAAATCTCTTAGGGCTTGTTTTTTTTTTTTTTTTTTGTTTGTTTTTGGGGTTTTTTTGTTTGTTTTGTTTTTGTTTTTGTTTTTGGGTTTGTTTGTTTGTTTGTTTGTTTTTTTGTTTTAAGATAGAGAGCAGTAAATGAGCTAGGAAACTCAGCAGTTGAAACAGTAAAATGCATTTTTTTATGTTCCAGACTGCCACTGAAAAAACAGAACCTACAAAGTTGATCCTGAATAGATGCGTGTCTAACTCAAGTAGTATCAGAAATTCTTCAGAAGACCTATTCACATCTTAAAAGGGGATATACAGAATGGAGACAAATTATGAACCTTGTAAAAGACAGCTGGCACAAGGAATTAGACAAAAACTAATGGGAAGATCTTTTTCTGCCTTCTAAGTGAACACTGAATTAGGCGAGTTCTGAAATGTCACTTTTACAATGGACTGGAAACCATTTGCATTGATTCTACAACAGATGAGAGCATCTAAAAGCTTGTAGTGTTTTGATGTTTGTCAGAGGCTTTTACAGAAAAATGTTTTATCGTGTTTGATCAATGGGTAGGTCCCTCAAATTCACCATTGTAAATAGGCATAATTGGTAAATTCAAAACAGAATTTATAAAAAAAACGAGTTCAGCTAAACTAAGGAAAATCAGAGCATTTTTATGTTTGGGTCACTAGTCTAGAAGTAGAATTCCTGATCTGCTAGGTTTCTTTCTATGACCTTACCAAATTCACTTAGACCAAATCCATGTAAGGCTATGGGTAGAACTTAAGAACCAAAAGTTTAAATTCTCAAAAATTCTGCTTATTTGATGGCCAAAGACAGAAAATTTAACATAAAACACACTTGAATATTAAAATTATTCCCTTTACCTCTGGATACACTCCAAAGTATCTCAGCCTGGAGAATGTTTGAGCTATTTTAGGGACTTAATTTACTTCCTGCTGGAATAAAAAAATGCTAAGGATGATAATACAAACAAAACAGGGAGATTATGAAGTGTTAGGTATGAGGAGTAATGCAACATGGGAGCTACACAGACTTGTGTTACATAAGGATTACATCACATGAAACTCATGTTTGTGCAATATAACATTTAACTTATCTCAGTATGGGCAGTAGCATTATATAGTTAATGTTTGTCTAGAAAAATAAATGAGGTACACATGCTGTACCTCACCTTTCACCCCTGAAGACAATTAAGAAATTCACATACAGCACAGAAAAATGGTCTGGTGTTAGCAGTCTGTAGGAGAACACATTACCAGAAATTACATCAAAAGTTAAAGGTATTTCCAAAGAGAAATTCTAGAGAAACAGGAAGAAAGACTAAATTATCCAGCCTACTTCTGTTTCAGGACCTTGAATTCCTCAACTTTATTTTACCTTCAAAAGGCTCTGCTGCTTGTGTGACACATTTATAACAGCGAGATCTGGCATATCTATTAATCAGTGTCAGATTTTACTGAGAAAACTTATCAATGTGTACCACGAATCATCTTGATCAGAAACTAAAGTTATATATATATGTGTGTGTGTGTATAAATATATATCTCATCTATATCTGTATCTATCTCGCATATATATGCACATATATAGAAATAGGCATGGAATGTCAAGCAGATCAATGATAATTAATTTGTACAGTCTAGGAAATTATATCTACCTCAGGCAATCAAAGATTTCTTTAATAATTGCACTGGAACCTGTTTTTCAAGCAATTAGAATTTAGTTGCCAGCAAACATCTTAGATTAAAAGAAATGGCATTTTAAAATTACATGAATAAAAATTAAATGGAAATTAAGACTACCGTTGTTTAATAGGCAATCAGAAACACAGGAAGATATGAATTCCCAGGACTACTAGAATAAGTTTAGTTCTGTATTTCGCAAGTTTTTTTCAGTAATTTGAAGTGATATCATGGGAGTGATCTTGTGTGTACTGATTGGCAGGAGTTCCAGTGCCTTCAAGTAGAGATTCTACATGTCCTATGCCTAGGGAAGTGAGTCTATGGGACAAAAAGTTTCTTGTCAATTTCTAGAAGTGTACAAACCAGAGAACAGACACAAAACCTTTTTCATTCTGATGTTATTTGCTGCTGGGGACTTACAATCCTAGTAGTCAATGCTGGAAATCCATAATGTTCTGAAATACGTTATCAATGGGTAATTGAGCTTGAATATTATTTATTGATATTAAACTTGACAGTCAAAAGGATAAGCCTCAGATATTATGTTAAATACATTGTCCCATAGGATGCTTTGAATATTTTTTTAAAATTTAATATGCTGTTAGTATCAATGCAGCAGACATAAAATTAATAAAAAAATCCTAATGAGAATTGGGTGGGTTTAGAAAATTCTCCAGTGGATTTATTATCTTAGAAAAGTGGTGTTCTAAGGCATTTTGATGACTCAAGGGATCATCAACAAAACAGAGTTTCTCTTATATCTTGGTTTCCAAACCATTTCATGTTAGTGAAGTTAGCATACAATGACTATTTAAGGCCCATAAGAATTGAGCAGTATCCTTGACCCCAATTGAAAAAAAATATATCCCCTGAAAATAGGAGAGATATTAGAAATTTGAGAGTTAGTCTGAGCTCTAAATGAACTATAGTGTTCTGAGGACAAATCTAACTGACAAAACACACTCAGGTGATAAGACAATTTGTTTTTTTCAGGCTTTAGTTCCTCTAGAGAACAATTGTTCTGCGGCAGGATTTTATCATGAATTAAATTAATTCTGATATTGGACGGACTGATGCTCATTAAGCTCTTATATTTTTATAACCCCCAGTTAGGGATTAGAATCTTTATGGAAAAAAAGCAAAACACTACACATGTTGTAGAAACAAGAAAAGTTATTTCCTGCTTTTGGAAGAACTGAAGACTTTACACCATGCTGAACACTTATGCGTGTGGCTAACTGCAGACTGCAAAGAATCATGCACACATCTGAAAGTTAAGCTGTGAAAAAACATTTCCATTGGTGTAGAGAAGCAAATAAGTAATATACAAAAATTTAAAGGAGAAAAAAAATCAGAGTCCTTTATAGATAAGATTTATATTTTTTAATAGGTAGAGATTTTTATTTTTATCATTATGATCAAGTAAGAATCCATCAGTCCCAGCTACTGGTACTGCCCTGAGAGCTGGTTATAAAGGACTTAATGTAAAGTATCAGTTACACATTGATTACAGCTGTGTATGATGATTCAAAGTCTTCAGACCATTTTAGATGTATTTCATTTGTCTAACTGCATTTTTGGGGAACAAGACAGGAAGTGAAAGAAAAAAAATGCAGGACGACACATTTGCAGGGATGTGAATAGCAATAGAAATTAAATAACAACTTTCAGTTAAAGTCATATACAAAATGAAATTGTAGATCAGGTTAAGCCATTTGACCTCAAGTCAGCAATATGGTAGAAACCACAGGGTTTCTTATAATGAGGTTTAATGTAGTTTGTTTTTATGTACATTTCTAGGACATACTACTTCACAAGAAGGTGTTACAGCTCAGGAAGAGCAAAAAAGTTAATTCAAAAGATGATAATACTAATAAATATTTCCTTGATAATACTAATAAATATTTCCTTATACCCATAGTTTCTCTGGTCAGTCATAAATTGTCAGAAAGCAAATTTTGTTTTTTCTACTATATTAGCAAAATGACTAGTGTTGGACACTCAAGTCCCATCTCAGCTGATTCAGAATACATTTTGCTATGAGTTTAATAAATAACATTCTGAATCTCTTAAAATTCTAATTGTCCCTTATACAAACCATCACCAAATCCATGATTTTTCCATTAAGTAGATTTCTGAATATACCCTAATTTCTGATACTATATAAAGAAATACAGACATATTCTGTAGATGATCTGTGTCTTGCACCTTATCAAAGCTTTTCTTTCTAATGGTTTAGAAGATAAATATTGACTTATAAAGAGTTAATTACACAACCTCTTTCTTGCTGGGAAAAAAATGCCAGTATGACTCTCCCTAAATGTGTGCATCAACATAATTTTTCTGAAAGTGACTGACAAACTTCATCTCAGGAAAAGACTTCTAGGTAATTTTTGAGAACATTAAAACAACCCACAAGCAAACCCACCAACCAAAAACAACCCAGAAACTATAACTCACATGTTTATGAATCATCTGAAGCATTCTGTTCACCTGTTTAGATTATTTATTTCATCTGTTTACTCTCAGTAAACGAGTATGCCTCAATAGGGGCTAAAATGATCTAGCAGCCTGGCATTTGACACTGCTTGAGCACTGATGGAAGAGATTTGTGCCATGATAAACTTAAATACCAAACAAAATGTAAAAGTCTGCCTCAGCATGGAAGGAAATAGACCAGGTGGCTGTTGTGATTAGGTGGTTTGAGAGCGATAGTTAACTTGAAATCTGCTCAGGCATCTAAAAAAGCAAAATTAATTACTTATGAATTTAGAGTGGAACTTGGAGAGATAGGAGAATGTCAGTACTAGTCTAAAGCAGCAAAGTTATAAAAGCTGGTGCAATAAATTTTTTTCAAAGTTTCATGTTTGGGGACTTTTGTTACATAGCTTAATATTTGGAAAATGGAAGGTTTTAATATTCTACTTAGCTTGATGGAGAATGGAGGAACTACCAAGGAACAAGAAAAACTATTCTAAGATATTTGCTGCACAAATATCACAATATCAAATTTCATGGTGCTCTTGATTTGTTTCACATGTGATAAGCAGAAGAATTGACAAGAAAAAAATGAAGACACCCACAAAACTGCTGCTCAGAGATGCATTGTGGAATTGTTAATATAACACCAAAACCAGAGAGAAATCAGAAAGAAACATTTTCTCAGGAATTTGTGCAATACAATATTAAATGTACTTGCTGTGTCACCATAATACTTTCTCTAGGACTCTGTCTCTGAGTTGCCCCCTCAGAACAGTTAAGTTTTGTCAAAAACTGCAACACAAATAATGAGCTAAATAAAGTCTTTTAAAAACCCTCTTTAATTAGGTAAAGCACAACAGCAAATGCTGAATATGTGTATTGAAAATGCTCATGTTTTGCTTCTTTATAGCTACCTTAGGGGTGTGAAAGATATTTATAGCCATAAAAACTAAAACATTTATTGTAAGGGGTGAGGCCCAAGTGATTGCACTGAGTCCAGCACAAGGGAGAGTTCCAGGGGAAACCAGGAGAGGGGAATGGTGTCATTTTCCTTGGTGTCACTCCCCTGGGTTGACTGATGTCTCAATCATTCTTGAAATTTTAACATGAGAAGACCTCAGAAGTCTGACCTTCCTCATGAAGTGCTAATGTCTACATGTCCTCTATTGCAACTCCAGTAAGTGTGAACATACCTCTCTTCATATTCTACTGACTGGGATTTATGTCTCTTGGTAAACCTTGAACAGTTTTTTTTTTGTTTGTTTTCTTTGGTTTTGTTTTCCGGGACAAATACATAAAAGCAGCTGTCTCAGTAGCAAGGTATTTTCAAAATATAGCCTAAATGAGAATATATTTTTAGACTGTTGGTAATATTTTGTGATCTATTCTGCATCCAAACTGCCAGTGCTCTCCTAGCTTCATTAGAGAATGACAAGTGATTACACCATCACATTTCTGAAAACAATATTCCACTTTGTTTCTCTCTGAACAGCATAATGCCTTACCTGATGAAAGGGAAAGGTTAAATGAAGATACTGGTCCTAATTTGAGGGTTTAGAGTCTGGATTCATAACTGGTAATATATCCCCACACAGATTGGGCACACTGACAACATCTCTTTTGATAGCCTTCAGGCTTTGCTCAGTCCAGGGTAGGCATTTATTTCCATCTGCTTATCTTCAAACTCTGTCACAACCATACACATTCATGGCTATAGAAAGGCAGTCTTATGAGTCAGATTGACATAATTCAGTTCTGCACCTTCCTCATTAGTCATGAGATCATTGGCCCAGCTGTTTCCAGATACTATGTTCAATTCTTAGAGGCAGAATGAGAAATTCGGTATAAATTATTCAAGCTCTTTTTTTAAAAAATATAAAATACTGATTGATTACTGACAGATCACAGACCCCATTCACACCTGTATACTGACCATATGTCCAAGCCAAGCTGAGGTAGGCTTTGCATTTCTAAGTAGCCATTTCTTCTTATGAATTATTGACATCCTGTCTTATATTTAATCATGCTTCAGGGTATCATTTTCACCTCTTACTGCTTTCTCTATTGTTCTATTTTTTTTCATGTCACTCTCTCTCTTGTTCTTCCATTTTCCTTCCATTTATTTTTTTTTTTTTGCTACACTTTTTTATTAGCTTGAAGAACTTTAAAAAATTTATTTCTCTCCCCTTCACATATAGTCTCATTTCCTTGTATTGCTTTTTGTTTGCAATAGTCTAGATGGTGACAGACAAACATTAGCATTCTATCAATGGCTGAGCAGAAGTATGCCAATGTAAAATTTGTGGACTCCAGTGTCTAGATTATTTCATTAGAAAGACAGCATTTAAAGAAGGTATTTATTAGGAGATTTGTCTTTACTCTTCCTATTGTCAATAGCATGATGCAGGAATTCAAGGCAAATCATCTTACTGATGCCATGAACTACCATATATTTTTCATTAACCATAAAAACAGCCTGAATTCACTAAGAGAATTAGGATTTGAAGTCCAGATGGACTTAAAAGTCTCAGACTTCTTAGAAGTCCAGATGGACTGTGCCTGCTGCCTTCATGGAAAAACTGCTGCTGGCTGATGTAAATGTTCAGCAAGATTCCTGGACTTGCTATTGGAAGTCTGATATTGCACATTAGATCTTCCTTGTCCAAAGTGTCCCTACTGCAAACACAGAAAAAAACAGACCTACAGGTAATATTTAGATATGCCTCTTATCTTGATAAAAACATTGGTATAGACCGTGCAAAGCTCTTCAAAATTGTCCTTATTTTTTCACTTCTGTTGTTATTCTCTTGTTTCTTGCCCTGTGCTGTTTCTCCAGCAAACCTTCTTTTTGGTTCTTCATTGTCATATTGTTTATTTCTCTCATTGTCTCCACATTTGAATTTGTGCTGTGTTTTTTTAACAATCATTGCACAGATTTTTAGAAGAATGAGATTTTACCAGGACATATCACTGTAAGCACAACATTAGTTTCTCTCATGTCAACATCAGTTTCTCTCATGTCAACATCTGGCTATGTCCTTTTTTCTTGAGTCAGCCAGAAAACTCAACCTGGTGTAAAGAGGGGATAAGAAAAAAGAGATCTTTAAGCAAAAAGCACTGTCATATTTAGAAAACTCCTGGGATAAATACCAATGTTATTCTTAATATTCTTATTATTCTTGTGGGAAATAATTCAAAAATTACCAAATTAAACTTAGTGTCATTATTTTTTTTTGCATTAAAAAGGTCTCCCTAACCCCTTTTCCCTTTCCTTTTCCTTCTTTCCTTTTCCTTCTTTCCTATTTCCTCTTTTCCCTTTCTCCTACTTTTTTCCCTATTTCTGTCTCTCTTCCCTCCACTTCTCTTCTTCTCCACATTGTTCCACATCCAGTTGATCCCATTTTATACTTTTACCCTTTTGCAAAGTTAACAGTGTTGCTCTGTGAGTAGCAGAGCTAATATACTCACTTTTTATCTGGCATTTCCTTTAGCTCTGTGTTAACCTTCTGGTGGGCTAGTTGTGCATCTGATCTAGTAAGTGCTCCATGCTATTGATGTCTTTCCTTTGTTGTCCTCATGCCCTGTTTGATATCCCGGCTTCATGGGGAGAGCAGCTCTGCTTGAATCTTTGCATTTTTCTGCTGGTGATATTTTGTTAAATGTTGTTCAGTGAATTTTGGAATTGCTTTGACTTTGATGATGTTCTGAGAATATCCTTCTCCTTGACATAGTTGTTTTTATTAGGAAAGTTCAGTTTCTTTTTCACCTAAACTTAACACAAGGTTCTGTTTCACTGTTCATCTTTCTTCCTAATTTTTCCTTTTTCTGCTTAGTGCTGTTGTCAACATTTTGTCTAAATTGTTGAGGTTTCTGCCAGTTGATCTGTGGCCCTCATATGCTCAGTGTCAGCTTGGACTCTGTGGCCTGCAGCATTTGTCAGTGGGTATATTTTTGGTTCTTTATTCTCTCTCTACCTTTTATTGTGTGACTGTGTGCTCACTTGGCAAGCTGAGAAGCTTTTGGAAAAAGTCTGAAGAGAGGTTTTAGTCCTAGAGAATGCATCTCGGAAGCAGAAGAAAGAATGAGCATATTCTGAACTATTCTAAAGAGATCAAGTGCAGGGAAATACGATGATGGTGATGATGACTAATGATGAGGATGATGATGAGGCTTATGGTGATGATAGGTAAAGAGGGAGTAGGAAGTCCAGCAGCAACCTACTCTGAGAAAGTAATTGTGATAAATATATATGTCTAAGAAACAAGAAAAATATTTGATGGGGTTCAGAAGGTAGAGATATGGGGTGCAATAAACATGGGATTAAAGTGTAATTCCTGCTACTATTGGTATCATCTCTGCTGCAATGCCTGAATTCATCTTTTGTGGGTTAGTAGGCAACAGCTTGGCCTCTTCAGTACTAAAACACCCCAAACCATCAATGGTGCAATGTATTTTCTGATCAGACCAGATTCACCTGGCAAAAGATTTTGGATAAGAAGTCCATTCTATTTGCTGCCTAGGAACAGATTCCACTATGAGTAGTATAAATTTCTGACCTCACCAAAGCCTTGTATAAAACTGATAGGACTCTATCAGTTTATTCAATTCCACCATACGTTCAATATATTTTCCCTTTTTACCCCATTTAAAATGTGGAAACACTCTGCAGCCACCAGTTGCTGTGGAAATAGATTTTTTTTCCATAGAATTTGTACACATCAAAAAATATTGTTTTGATGGTTTATCAGAAGCTGCTAGGTGATTACACGGGAGGTTGTAAGTTTTAACTGCTGTTACACTTCACAGAACCACTGTATTTTTTCTCATGGGTTGTACCTATTAGCTATTACATATTATTCCATCTTTCAGTGATTATCTCTCAAAATAACAGAAAAATCCATTTTATCCAGGTGCCAAACCTCACAACCCCTACTTTTTAAAAAAGAACAGTCACAGTACCTGAATTTTGCAGCTTCCTTTTACTGCCTGTGTCATTCAATCAGCTTTCAGTAGTCTCCTCTGTTTCACAATTCTGGTGGAGGTCTTATTCTTATCTCACTTTTTCATGCCTTTTGGAGAAAAAAAAATAATTATGCAGAATACCCTATTTAGGGTTAGGCAGAGTGGAACCTAAACCATTACAAACCTCACTAACTGCCTATCTCAGAACTTAGAGAACAAAATAGGAATCACAGTTTCATAAAGTGATGCTAAGAATGTCATCAATAGTCCATGAAAGTAGATATTTTCCAAAGCTACTGCGCTTTGCTTTGAAAGAGGTGTTTAAGGCATTAGGTTACATACATTACATAACTGCATTGTAGGGGCAAATACATAATACTGTTTTTTAAAACCTGCTTAGCAGAACAAAAAGAAAATGATCAAACAGAAATAAAAGTTATTGAAGCACCTCATCATGATGGTGTTGGCAATTAGTGCACTTACAAGCAGTTGTAGTGCTCACCATGCTCTGCAGATAAACAGGATGCAATCATGTGCGTTGGCTGCAGATGGGGTGAGATGACAAAGGGTTTGTTAGGGGAATAAATACCCTAGGAGCAGTATGGAAGTGAAAACTCTTCAGCACCAAAGTGCTCAGCAGTTCTCTCAAGAACAACCCCTTTGTATTCACCCCTCTACATGACAAGCTGAGCACTGCCTGTGCTCTGGAATCTTGACAGTTAACTAAGACTAGACGTAGCAGAATATCTTAGAGAACGTGGGCATGATGTCTTTTGGGATGAGATTTGAGCTATCGCAGATTAGGTCTCAGGTTCAGGCCTGTGTGGAAGNTATCTTAGAGAACGTGGGCATGATGTGTTTTTGGAATGAGGTTTGAGCTACCGCAGATTAGGTCTCAGGTTCAGGCCTGTGTGGAAGTGCAAAGCCTGTGGCACAGTTAGAAATTAGGTTAAGGTGTGGGGCACAGGACAGTGGTGTTTTTGGGTATTAGTATACTTATAGTGTGAACATGTTAACCACCTTAAGACTGAAATAAACGATGTTTGTTTGCATTTTTCTTTATGCTGAATGCCAATGAGAGAATGTCTGTGATTGTAAACTATGTGGAGCTGTATATAACCTGCCATTTTTGGGAGAATAAACAGAGAATGTATGTTTGACCACATTGGTTGTATCTGCGTTGCTCTGTCCAGCTTTCCCATGTTATAAGGGGTTCTCTGCTTCAGCTAGGCACTACAAGAAGGTACAAATTGATCAGAAGAAGTAGGCCAAGAATTCAATAAAATATTGGTGTTTTATGATGTATATGAGTCTAAATCATCCGTACAGTGTAAGTAAATGAAACAATATGCCACACTCCTTAATCTGAGTCTAAACTGCTGATGGGTTGATGGGTCACAAAGGCAAGAACCAGACATTATTTCTCGAAAAGCTAATACTTAGAAAACAGGGGGAAACTTGCATCAAAGATGCAAATGTAACTCCAGACATCAGAATATAATGGCACTATTAATAAGAAGATTTAGGTGGAAAGAATATCTTTAAGAATCTGATTGGAGGGTGATTTCTCTGGTTTCACCTTTTTAGGTAATTCTATTTATTCATTGTATTGGGGGTTTTTTTGTATATTTATTTATTGGTTCTGTAGAGAATATTTTGGGACTTTTTTTTCTTTTTTTTTTTTAAGTATTGTCTTGGGCTGCTGTCTGCAGATGTTTCAGCATAAAGGCTGGATGGATTTTGCTTTATGGGCCAGGAGGAAACTGATGTTGGTTAGCTAAATCATTCTATAGTAGTTGTTAATGTGCAACATCACTCCACAGCCATTCAATTTTAGATTTCTAGACATAAGGTAACTGTATCAATGTTTGGTAAAGAGCTGTTATCACAAAGACAGCGTTATAACTAAAGTCAGATACTATCATTCCTCTCATCCTTCACTGGCAGTGCTCACTCTTTTCTTTATAAATACTACACTTTTTACTTTTGGTAGAAGTAACAAGACATTTAATCTTTCTCAATATGTAAAATTGACATGAGTTCAAATGTTACATCACTGCAACTGAGAAAAACTGCAGTTACAGTAACAGGATAATCTGCTTTTGCTTTTTTATTTTTTAGGGGGTTTTTTTGTTTGTTTGGTTGTTTTTTGTTTTCTTGGGTTTTTTAAGTTTTTGTTTTAAGCTTTTTTAAAGCTGATGCTTACAGGTCTTCCAAAAATTGAGTTTACTGAAAAATGCTTACTTTAACTATTGGCCCAAGTTTGCAAAATGTTTCAGATTTTTAATTGCAATTTATTTAAACCCATACAGAGAAGGTTCTTAATTTTAAAAATAAATCGTAACTTACATATCAAATTGGAAAGATGAAATTGATTTTATTATGATAGAATGACCCAGTAGGCATGCAGAATGCTAGCTAGCTAGTAATCCGAAAATAAACTGAATATTTGTACATGCTTCATTAAGCAATTATCACTGCAATTTATTTTAATTTTTAAGGAAGAAAGGAATTTTAGGGAGCAATGTTTACTTAGAACATATATAATTATGTCATGTAAAATAGATGGTTCTAGCACTGTGTAATGTTACTATGCTTTTAAATCAAAACCATTTATTAATTGACTAATCATATTTGCTCAGCCTTTTAGTCTGCAGTTAATTATTTAAGGCCATGGAAAATGTCAAGCCTCATAAACCATTTTTCAAGTATAGGTGAAACAAGTATAATAATCAACCCTCTATATTTTTTCTTTTAACTTTTTCTTTTTCTTTCCTTTTTTTTGAGTTGAAATGACATTCTTTAGTATAGGTAGAAATAAAGTTGTAAGACAAAAGGCATTTTGAAACAAGAAAAAAATTTACACCTCTCATATTTAATGCTTAATAATTTCTCAATGGAAATTTAACAGACAGTAGTTTGAGTCTCCAGAATTACTGTTGTCTTATTCATTGCAGAGGATCAGTTTGGATTATTTCTTTATTGGTTGTCCAGAATTTTGAAAATTGGATCTTTTTAATCAAAACTCATTTTTACAGTTGGTGGCAGAAGAGAATGAATCAATGCAATTTCATTTTCTTCTTTTTTTTTTTTATTGCAAATGATTTTTCTATTATGTATTTAGAATTATATGAAGATAAAAAAAGTTTGCTGAAAAGTGATGTCTGTTAGTCATTCCTTTTCTTCCTGCCTGTTTTTTTAACTAGATTTCCATTGGTTTATAATAAATCTATGTAGTAAATGCAGTAGCCATTTCACTAATTTTGTGAAATTGTTTGTTTTACTAGTTTGTAAAATATTAAATTTTTATTAGAAATGTCCCTAAATCTGACAGAAAAGATCAAAAATTATCTGCCTTTGCTCGAGAAAAGTAACTTCTAGAGCTAAACATAAATTCGAGTTTCTTTCATAATGAGTTTTGTATTTGTTTCTTGACAGCCTGTTTCTAATTTTGCTGGCAACATTATCATCGCTTGTTTTGATTGATGATCATGCTTTGGGAAGACATTCACAATTTATGTAATGTCCTGTAAGAGAGCACCTCACTGCCAGCACAAAATTGCTGTAATTTAAGACATATCATTTTCAACAACTATATAAGGATTAAGTACATATAGTAAATACTTAGATACCTCTTTAATCACACCATTATAAATGCTTTAGACCTTGTTAATTTGATATTTACATTATGTTGGAGCCCAGGGCATGTGGA
>VWYO01015686.1:9580-19675 GCA_013400275.1 Rhadina sibilatrix
TTGGAGGCAAAATAGTCTTTGCATCCAGATCTCATCAGAACTTTCTTTGGTCCTCCCCCAGTCTCCATTTCTGATCTGTTTCACCTTATTTTAGATGTATGCATGACAATAAACACTCCACTCATCCAGTGACTGTCTCTAGAAGGAAATTTGAACTATTTCTATCATTAGATGAAAAGACACTTTGGATTCTCACAGTTGCTGTAACAGTCACTATAGAAATCAAAGTGTTCCTAGTCCTTGGCATGCAAGACTGATTTTTCTCACACTGTGGGGAAAATAAGTCTTTAGCTAATAATGTTATTCTAGTCTTATTTTAGAGGCATCTTTTTGCAGTTTCTTGCAGCTTTTATCAGAGGCAGCCTTGGTAAAAATAAAAATTAAGTTTCGACACCTTCTCTTTTCCTTTTCCCTTCAAAACAGTATTGAGAAATGTTCACACATTGCTACTTTTCCCTCTGTTGTATCTCAGAAAAGGCATGCAGAAGATGAGAGAGCTAACTGCACAATAATGATATCTCCTTACTGTAGGTATCAGAAATGTGTTTTCAGAAGGAAAACCTTTATTAAATCTTAATTACCAATGAATTAATAATTTTGATATATCAATTAATTTTTTTAAACTGCAAATGCCTTTAGATAAATGCATCCTGTATAATCAATAATGAATGCATTGCTGTGTAGAGAGAGGTCAGGGACTTCATGTACTACTCTGTACTCCCTGAACACCTGTAAAACAGGGAAATGAAAATAAAATCTGTCATGCCAAGGAAAATGAGGAATGGGGTTAGACAGCAGACTGAAGGCTCAGCAGCTCTTCTTGGTGTTGTTCTAGAATAAGGATTTCCTGTAGATGGGGTAAGGATTTCTCAAGAATACATGAGCAGAGCCTGCTGGAATATTTTTCACTGTGCCCAGGTTTCTCTTCACCTCAGTGTACCTTTGTTCAAACCCAGTATTTTCAAGTACCATCCTACTTTTCTTTTGAAGCAAAAGATCTAATCATGTCCCCTTAAATTTCAAGGGAAGAATTTTTGATCAAGGTTAGTGGAATAGTAGATGAGCAATAAATAAATTTAGGAATGTTGTTAGACTGAGTGCAGGTGTCAGTAGTATCACCACATCAGAGCTGACATGCACCTTAACAAGGAGAACAAAAGGACTGCTGAGAAATGATGCAGAGACATGGGTCAGAGCAGTGATACACACAAAGCTAATTGTTGCAGTACAGTTTGTATCTACCCATGAAAAAGTCTTTGAAGCGTTCATCTGTTCTGTATGTCAAGGAGAAACAAGTTTCTTCTGATCTTTCTCTACATGTCTGCCAAAAAACCCTTTCTTCCTATTAGCCAGTATCTGCTAAAATGCTTATAAAGTCCAAAAACAAGATTAAAAGTTAAGGGTATTTTTGAAAAGGAGGAATCTTCTTGGAAATCTTTTTTCTNCGTATTTTTGAAAAGGAAGAAGAGGAATCTTCTTGGAAATCTTTTTTCTCCTTACATCACCTCTTGATTTACACTAGCCTTGCTAGTGTAGACTAACCCAGCCTTGCTGTAAAATTGACTTTGTGTTACTCCACCTTGCTGGTAGCAGAGAGAGCTGAACTCAGCTGTCTGGTCTGTGCCTGAACCTGCCATGAGATCTATGTTGAGGTGGTCATGGGAAGAAATCCATAGCATGGCCAGGCACTTCTGTCCTTTCAGTTTAGACCCTGGGGCAGAAACAGGATGAAAAACTTGGAGGAAATATTTTAAGAAAGTCTTAAGAATTCATGGGAAGGTTAGGGATACCAATTTGCTTCATGAGGACTAAAGCTATTAACCATTCATATTGAGTTTCCCCCGAAATGAACCCAGATTTCTGCGTATGTAAAACTTAAACTGTAAAACTCAAGAAACACCAGCCTGATTTGCATATTTTTGTTCTCTTTGCAGGATTTCATTGGGACTGTGGAGAAGTAAGGCCTATGTAATGCCAGGAGACTCCCTCATATCTTCACCATAGCCCTGTAGAGAGCTGTGCTGGAGCTTGGTTGCTTCAAAGCTGTTCTTGCACTCTGTCAGGGCAGCCCTACGTGTGAAAATCCAGGAATGGCTGTTGCCACAGACTGCAGAATAGCTGCCCTCCAGACTGCTGCTTACAGCACTCCCATGGGATTTGAGAGACAAGGCTTTAAGCAAGTCCCAGACCTCATACTGCCCTTCACAGGGTAGCTACTCCAAATGCTAGACTATTGCTAGACAAGTGGGTGGTAGCAATCTCACCTCACGCTCTTCCCACCCAGAGAAGAAAAATCATGTTTTAAAGCATCAGGTGCTGAGTCCTGGTTTCACAAAGATGCCTTCCTACACCCACATTCTCATAAGAAAAACATCCCTATCTTCAGAATTTCTTAGCAACTGGCAGAATTGCATCCACGGTGAGAGTTTCTCTGAGGAGCCTGTTTTCAGTCCTGTTTTCATTCCCAGGTTGGGGCCTTGGGTGACCTGAAGGCTGAATATGATAAAGTCCAGCTGAACAATCTGGGCTCAGGCTCTTGAGGTATGAAGAGACATTGTGAGAAAGCATGTTGGCTAGAGATATGCAAAAGAAAACATCAGGCAAAGACAACTTTGCTGACCCTAGGGTAAAGAGCAAAATGAGGAAATTTCACTGGAAAAACTGTGACCTGAAAAGATATTAAAATAGAAAGGAAAAATAAGGACTCAGAAAAGGAAAGCAAAGATTCAGCCCCTCACAAGGTGGAATGGAGGCCTGTCCTTGGCCTGCTAAGACTTATCCAGTGCTTTACTGGGGTGGTGGCTCAGCAACTCCCCAGTCTTAGCAATTAGACAATAGTGAACTGTTTTGCAATTTATCCTCTGTGTGTGATATTCTGTGTAAACTCTGGTATTCATTTCCATCTGCTTATGGTTAAAGCTCCCTAAACAATATGAGGGAGTCTGGGCTGCATAGTTAATGGGATTTTTCTCCATTTTCCACCTATCAGAGCTCAGGAAACTTCAGAAACTGTCTCAGTTCTTTTAGACCCAACTTTACAATGCAGTGTAGGATTTGCAGGACTGACTTGCTGAGGTTTTTTTTGCATCTTGGCCTAATGAAAGGTGAGGGCAACATATGGAGATGAAGGATTTTTCAGGGAGAAATGGAACATGATGAAGATGAGCAGAAGTAGACTGAACCAGATTGGTGTAATCTAGATTTGAAAAGATATTTTAAGTCATGCTTTATATTATATGACTCATCAATATATTGCTCAACATGTAGAATTTACATGACACATTTCCACATGCTTTGAGATATAACTCAAACCTTGAACCAAAAATGCTGCCAATTCCAGGGCTCTAAATTTAGCCTGCAGATGTCAGAAGGGCAGTAAGATGGGATCATTTAGCACAAACCAGCAAAACCTCTCTGCTGCCATAACCTTTTGCAACATTCATTGCTTTGAAAAACTCCCCTATGTAAAGAGTTTGGAGAAGGTTAACAGCACTCAACCAGAGAGAGGGAGAAGTTGTCTATGCTATTATTGAAGCATATCTCAATGCAATTGAACATGATCTGCTTTCTATATTGATAATAATTTTTCTAACTAAGATACACATTTAGCTTTGGTACAGTATGAAAATTGTTTTAGAAAAATTAAAAAGAGCAGAAAGTAACTTTTCCAAAAGCTTTCACAGGAAGTGAAAATTAAAGAATCACATGAATGAGTGTTAAGAGTGTCAAACCTACTGTCTGATTCTCGAAACCAAATCAATGCCCCATTAATGTTGGTCTCTTTTGTAATCTGAAACAATCAAGAGGCAGCCCTTGGTAGAGGACCAGCTGGAATTGCTTACACTTTTCATGTTTTTTTTAAGTACAGTCATAGGGAACTACAAAGCTTCTTTGAAATTCTGGGGCTTTGAGGCTTGTCCCAGTTGCTATCAAAGTAAATAAAAACTTTTGTTTGTCTTAAATATGCTTTGGTTTAGGATCTCAATCTCTGGGGCAGAGGATTCATCTATCCATGTATTTTGGCTCTGTGCAACACAAATCCACTTTACTTTTTACATAGACTTTGGTACTACCCAACCTTAATGCCTTTGCAAATAGGATGAACAGTTTTGCTTTGAAGTTTCTCTGCAGCTCGTACTTTTAATTTGTCTTTAATATGAGTTTAAAGATGTATATTATTCTTAGTGAACCAGTGTCATTAAGTAAAAGTGAAACATGCTCCTTTTGAAATGGAAGAAGTACAAACCTAATCCCTCTAATGGTATCACATCCCAGAGGGAACAAAATTAAAGCACAAGGCCAGGGTTTAAGACTGTCAAGAAAATCAAATTCTTTTTGTGATCTTTTACAGCGATTGTTAAGTGTGGGTCTCATCTCCCCTCCCTGAGCCCTGTGAATAGAAATTAGGCTTTATTTAGACAAATGGATGGGAGGACACTCCTAAAACAAATGACAGCAATTGTCTGTGGCATATGTGCTGTGAACTTTGAAGCTAACATTTTTAAATGGTGAGTCAAAGTCATCACCAAGAAAAGTCACCAATTCAAAGTAAAAGGAAGGTTTTGCTGCTTAGTGCCCGAGAGACCAGAGGATGAAAAGGAAGAAAGAGGAGAGGTTGGGATGCATATCAGATGAGGCTATGGTATCTAGTTCAGTCAGCACAGTTCAGGCAGATGGCCACATTTAATATTTAAAGAGATGTGGCAGGTGAACCGTAATGGAAGCAGAATACAGCTGATGCCAACATGAAACCACACGAATTTTGTAGAAGACCACCAGTTCAGAAGTTTTAAATTTTTAAAACATTTTTCATTGTCCTAGGATCTCCAACGCAGTTTTGATGCCATGATTTTTACACTGATGATCCATCACATGTGTTACACCACTGCATTTATAAATTCCAGATACCTTGTGCATCCCTTGTAAGGGAGTCATAGAACCAGCCCAAATATATTACTCTAATATCTTAATAAATCTGGTCATGACTATAAATAAATCAGATTATGATTATACTGGAACATCAGAAATGAGAGGAACATACTAGGAACAGCCCTGAATTAATCCTGAGACCTGCTGTGCATGACTTACCACAGAAAAAGGAAAGGCAGCTGATTGAGAACTGGTACAATTTCAGAATAGACAAAACAACAAAAGGCAGCAAGCTGATCACCAGTGTTATTTTTCCTATCCCTACAGAGATCCCTCCAAAGCACATAATTAACTTCATTAGGAAAATCTTCTTACCAGTCTTTGGTAATTCATCTGCGTATGGAGAAATTGAAAAGTTGAATGATCAGAAAGATTTTATTGGCTATCAAGAACTGTGTGAATTTGATCTGAGGTTTACTGATGGCAATGAGACTCTTGGAACTACCTTGTCAATAATCCAGTGATTTTTTTTGAGTATTGTGCACATGAGAACACAAGGAATGTGCTGATAAGAACTACTGATGTGAATATATTTAGTCATTGTAGCACTGGTCAGCAGGTAACAGAGAAGAGGGTTCTAACGACAGGATAAACTACAGAAAACAAGTTCACTTTGGAACAAACCCTTTGCTCTAAAAACCATGTTATATATTCATTAATGCTAGTAGCTAAAACTGCAGAAGTCAGAAGTATCAATTGAGGGAGGATTTCCAGATCTAAACATTTGGTTTCAACCTGAATTTTACTGAGTATTGAGAAATATAAAATAAAACTAAAGCCCTGGAAATGATGACAATGTCTTTACAATGCTTTCCCCCACCAATTTCTGCTTTAATTGTGAAGCTAAAAGGTAACTAAATGAAAAACTGATTTATGTGTGAATAAAAACATATCATATGAAAGATGCGTCACCAGAATATTTTTACACATTTTTATTTTTATTTTTTTTATCTCAAAGGTGCTCTCTAAAATATTCAAGTGAAACTGATTTAGTTTGCAAATCAGGGCTATTTCTGCACTTGGGCAGAATACTCACGGGCAGCTTGAGATGTAAGTGTATTGCAGACACAAAGAGGCAATCTTATAAACAGATTAACACAACATTAAGAGGAGGTGCTATAGCTGGTTACACACCACCCTTTTGCTTCCTAAAATACATAACTGAGAAAAGCAATCAGATATATTTTGAGTAAGAAAGCATTTTTTTCTATTGTTTTCATAGTCAAATTAGGCTTAAATGTATTGAAAAGAAGGATGAAAGCTTGAACATAATTAAAATGACTGCAGTGAATTTAACTGTTGCCTTATTGAGGTTCTGTTTTCATTATTCTTGGTTTACACAGTCTATCCAAATGGAGTCCAGAAAAACAACAAATTCCATATGTAAAACTGAGTACATCTGAGGGATAGCATCTGTAAAAACTAAATTAACTATGTTACCATATCAGGTATAAATCTACCCTTACCTTTTTTTCCTAAAAAAATTACAAATCTACCAAACCAAGTTTCCACACAGTTCTGGCTGAGTTTTGTTATCTTCTCGTAGGTGGAGAATACAACCAGATTGTCACTGATCCGTGTTAGTCTTGTGGCTTAGGCCATTCTTCCATCATGCCCATTCACAGTGCTTCAGTTCATGCCTCAGAGCTGTCACAACATTCAAACTGGATTCCTTTTGTATGTAACTAAAAGAGAAAATGTGCTTCCAGAGATGATCTTTTTTTGCTCCAGTTGCCTGCTGGTGCACAGCCCAAAGGACCGAACTAGACTGATTCTAAAGCAAGACAGGTAAAGCATCTGTAAGACAGACACTGAATCCTCATCCCTACTTGCTTTGCTCCACTCACACTATGCTGCTCTCTGATGCCAGCCTAGCTGTTCTCTGTTTTTCAGTATTAAGAAATCACTCCAAAATATGGATTTCTGCCACCTCACTCTAGTATGGTTGCTCCAAGATCAGAGTGCAAGACAAGCATTTTGCTTTTACCACAGAAATGCTATGTGTTACATACTTTTACCTGCATTTTTACATTTTTTAAATTATTATTTTTAATTGTTTCCTGATTTTAGATTTACAGTTCAGTCACATGATGGAAAGAAACTGAACACATAAACAAGGTTGCAAAGAGTTATAGTCACTTCTTTGAAAAAAAAAAAACACACAAAGAGGTGCTAAGGCCTATGTACTGGCTGGACCCTGTACGCTTTTAATGCATTTATTTTAATCCAAACAGCAAGCCATCATTTATGAGGTCATCTTGACCTTATGTGTGTATCAAGCTGATGCTAAATTGATTTTTGCCTTTTTTTGCTTTTATATATTCTCTATATTCTTTACACATGTATTTGTTGCTCTGTGGCCTATTATGGTATATGTAGCTAGCCCCAATACTTTTCCCTACCCTAACAGGCAGAAAGACAAAAGACATGCCAAAGGCTCCCAGCCAAGGGGTCCAGGGCCCCTATCCTATCTTGGTTCTTCCTGGGACCCAAGGGTGAAACCAGCTCTTCAAGACATATTTTCATAAACTAAGTTTAGTTCCTATCTAAGGGGGGAGGATTTAGAAAAGGGTTGAATCGTGTGGGAATTACCTCACCAGTTATGTCTCTAATTTGTGATTTTTGTCCCCAATTACACTAATTTTCTAAGCTTATAAAACTGTGTTCACCCCATGCGGGGGTGAGCACTTTCTGTATTTGCCCCTAGAGGCCTCCAATAAAGACCAGCCTTTATATTACCTCCTATGTCAATATTATCTCAAAAGTGTGTTGTTTCATTTCTAGGTCTCTAAGTCATCAAAGACATTTTGGTGTCCAGGGTTCTCAGAATCAGCACCAGCTAATTTTCTTTTCACCATCCTTCTGAAATCTAACCATCTATCATTTAGTGAGTTTTCTTGGCCATTTGAAGTGAAGCAGGAATTGAACTGTTGACTTCTCAGGATTGTAGCTATATTAGGTATGGGCTTCTGTTGTACCACCCAGTAGTCTGAGCAGCTGAAAGTGTTGCAGTGACATTCTCAACGAGAGATTTGGGCTGAATGAAATCATTGATTCTATTTGCTCCCAAGTCAATGACATTTCTCATGCCAATGAAAGATTAACAACAGCAGAGCAATGATGGCTGTCTCAGTACTCCAATGCTCCCTTTTAAGTGCATCACCTCTACCCTCCATGCCTAGAACCAAGTAGACACCTGCTACAGTGAGAGATGCAGTGGGAGAGTAGAAAAGAAACAAACCTATTGTATTGCACTAAGTAGTTAGTTCACTTTGTTACACTGCACTGGGTGTTTCTGTTATATGTATTCACACAAAATATCTGCTGTACCTTCCCATACCTTGCTGTACCTTGCTGTACCTGCTCTGCATTCCCTCTACCTGACACCACCTATGCTTCACTTCCCCCAGGTCAGCCCCCGCTGGCTGGTGGACCCTCTCCCCTCCCTCTCCTTGGCAGAGAGCATAAAACCACCCTCTGGCAGGGGATCGGTCTCTTAATTCCTCCAAGCTGCATGAAGTAGGTTCTGCATTAAACTGTGGGACTGTGTTCCCAAAGAATTGAGCACCTTTTTGCCTTTTATCTTCGTCCTTGCCTCAGTTTCCCCCCGAGGATACTGCTAGCCAGGGCTAAACCTCAGGGGCAGGGGAATTGAGGCACAAACCTGGGGACAAATCTTGGCTTGAGAGAAATAAAGATCCAAATTTTCTACACTGATGAATTTCTAAATGAAATGAGGTACTGTGCTTCACATCTCCTTCACGCTTAGAGTAGGAATGCTAAATTGCTTTTACTGGCTCCTTCATTAGGGAGAGTTTAGCATCCTGGCACAGCTGGCACCAAATGAAGCAGATCAAACGGCTTAGGGTAGGGGACCTTGTGCTTGGGACCCTGTGCACGGGCAAGGCTGGCACGTGTCCCTTAATTGAGCTGTCATTGCAGTAAATGGGGCAGCATCTGACATCATGGGGAAGGAAAGGGAGCCTGCTACAGTGAGCTCATGCAGAGCCTGCCAGAGACGCAAACACTGGTTTTCTGCTGACACACCAGCCTGACACCAGTAACTACCACAGAGTCCCTGTGAGCTTCATGCCTGAACACAGGACACTCACCCCCATATCAGACATCACTGAGGTTCCACAGAGGAGTTATTTCAGATCACCTTCCTGCTTCCTCAAAGCATTTTAACTGACTTTAAATCAACATCAAAATAGATCTGCTACCTTAGAACAAATTTGAATGGAAAAATGTTTCCCTTCATTCATTAACCCCAAACACTCTTTCATTACATGGGAAAAGTGACTGTACCTGATGAATGCACATCAAAAGAGAAGAGTCATGAACACAACTTTGAATGGAGGAATTATAATCCCAGATTAATTTCTCTTTTGGTTGTGAAGTTTGTCTTCAAGTTAGCTGCACGTTTTTTGTGTGAAGTAATAAAGGAGATAAACACTAGAAAAAAATGAAGGACTATAGTTTGAGGAACTAAATACTGTAGCTGTCTTGGGTCCACAGCAATTTCAGCTGCACAGCTCAACCTTTTGTGGAACAAATGTCTTTTTATCATATGAGAGGCAAAATAAGATGAAAGACATTCACATGCTCAGTGTAAGTTTTAATGGTATGATCTATTGGACCTTACAGTTAGACCTTCAAGGAACCTGTAAGATGCAGCTTGG
Source organism: Rhadina sibilatrix (assembly GCA_013400275.1). Classification (NCBI taxonomy): domain Eukaryota; kingdom Metazoa; phylum Chordata; class Aves; order Passeriformes; family Phylloscopidae; genus Rhadina; species Rhadina sibilatrix. The sequence goes on from VWYO01015686.1 coordinate 19,192, forward strand.
AAATATCTGAAAGAAGATTCTGGACTTCTAGTCAACACGTGAGCCTCTACTATGTTATTTCAAATGATATTTGGAGCTGAAAACCTCTGTCATCCATAACAGTATCATCATTATTCAACTCATGGTGAGCACAGGAACAGAACAGAATTAGGAATTAGAATAGAATAGAATAGAATAGAATAGAATAGAATAGAATAGAATAGAACAGCTACAATGACCATCTAGTTCCACTGCTTGACCAGCTCAGGGCTGATCAAAGTTAAATCATGGTGCAAATGCCTCTTCAGCACTGACAGGCATGGCTGGGGGAGACCTCAACCACCTCTCCAGGAAGCCTATTCCAGGTTTTGGCCACCCTCTGGTTAAAGAAGTGTTTCCTCATGTCAAGTCCAAACTTCACATGAGAGACAGTTTGAATTATTCCTGCATATTCTGGCACTGTGTACTAGGGAGAAGAACTGAGCACCTCCCTCTCTACTTTTCC
>VWYO01015711.1:0-27670 GCA_013400275.1 Rhadina sibilatrix
TTCATATTTTAATAAATCAGTTTCTCAAAGTCATTTCTTGAAATATGGCAAGCCTCTGGGAAACCACTGTTTTGAAGATGGTGGTAAGCAGTGTATCATTATGAAGGATTTAATCTCCCAGAATGCTGATTCTCTAAGACAATCAATAGCTGGTTTCTCCTGCATCTTCTTGTTATTTTGTTCAATTAAAAAATTTCTCCGTTTTTAGCATTTTTATACCTTTTTTTCTTTTCACATTTGTAAAACTGCCTTATTATTCTTCTCTCCAGACAAAATAATAAAAATTGTTAGACAGAAAAAACAGTCCAGAGACTTGAAATTTACTCTTGGAGCAGAAAGCCTTGAGCATTTAGACTGTGTGTGAGTGCCCTGCTAAAGCACAGTCCCAGAGCACAGATGCAGGGATTCAGAGGGACACTCCCTCATGCTGACAGGGAATCCTCTGAGTTACTCTGAGGTACTCCTACCTACCCACCCAGTACAGACCAGACACTCCAAAAGACCTGGGAAGTACATTCTGGGAAATGGCAGTATCCTTCTGATCCATTGGCTGCATAAAGACCTAGCTCCTGTGAAGGACTGCAGTGCAATAGGAAGTCTCCCTCCCCAAGGGAGAGTTCAGTCTTCACAGCAGAAAACAAAGCTGTAAGGCACCTGAATTTGAATAAACTACATAGACTCACATAGTGGAACTATTTAGAGGAGCTCTGTTTACAGCAAAGCAACCTGCAAATAAAACGTAAGTAAAGGTTATCTGTCACAATCCTTCACTCTCTACAGTGGAATGACCATGAAGAAAAGTACCTAACATATAAACTAAACCCATATATAATAGCTGAATGTCCATCTAGAAGAGCCACTGAGTGGTTGGTCTGGAATTATGGAGCAAAAAAATTCAAGCAAAGCCAAGATGATAAAAATGGGCTGCATTTCTTTGGTTAATAGATGCAGAAGGGTACAAAATAGAAAATTAGTGTTGTCGTTATTAAAAAAAAATGTATAAACAGCCCATACAAAGGAGCTTACTTAAGTCTACCATTAAAATGTTTTGTAGTGGTTTTGTAGTTCTTCCATTTGTTCAGAAGAAACGGATTCCTCTTATTGAGGAAATTTGTTCAACAAGAGGTTTTTTATTCAAGAAGAAGAAGAAAAAACACTATGGGAGGAAACACTCCTCCTTGAGATCACTGTGTCAGGGATTGAACATCTGGAGAGATATCCTCAAAAAGGGATACTGGCGCAACCCATACAAGTTCTGCAGTCTGAAATTCTTTAAGAAAAGTAAGGTCAAGTAATGTCAGCAACTTTCTCTCAACATCTTACAGTAACACCCAGGAACTGTCAAGTCCTCCTTTGAACCACAGTGTGAAAACCACTGCATGCTCTTTACTCTGAAAAAGCCTTTTGAAAAGTTTTATTTTAGTGTTTCATAGCTAGTATGGGAGTTCAAGAATGTGAATTTTGTCAAATATCCACTTAAAATTATTGAAAGTAAGCAATTTTTAAAATGTGTGGGCTCCTATGGACGAGAACTTAGAAACCCCAAGATATTAAACAAGAACATTCTTAAAGTACTACTGTCCCTAAAATTATGTAGAAAGCTTGCTAACTCTGCAGACTGATTAAGAGTCTCAAGGAGCCTGAGCTCAAGGAGTTCAGATAAAAAAAATTAAAAATACAGGAGAATTGATTTAGTCATTTATTTACGTAATCACAAGCAAATCTAGCTCACAGCAAATGGAAAATTGCAGAAGCTTTCTAATGAGTGAAGCTTCACTCTATTTATGTAGAGGACCATATGGTCCCAGGAAAACTGGAACAGAAAAAAAAACCTGACTGCTCTAATGATGGGGTTGTTAACACAATTGTTATTTAAGCACTCTGACATTTCCCTTTCTTCAATTTCCTAAAGCCTTGCCAAGTGTTAACCATTTTCACTGCAATGCAGAGGTCCTCCGGGCCATCACAGAACTGTCATAACTGCTAGGTCATCCTTTGTCTTCCTGCTATTCCCTGCTTTGTCAACCACACGTCTTCCAGATTGCTTAATAAATGAGACAGCAGTTTGACAGACAGCAGCTTTGTTTGCAAAAGAATCTTAATTAAGGCTCGGAGAAGCCTTTCTTCTGCACAGAAAGAAACATTCTGTGGAAAATAATATTGAACCATATAATCAAGAACTTCATACCAATATCCTAACTTTTATAAAAGAAATACATTCTTTCCAACATCACTTTAAGGTGTCATTATTTATATCTTGCTCAGTATTATTTTGCAAACAAAATGGGCATCACTACCTTAAAAATAAGTTTAAAAATACTTTAATACGCAGCTGCAGAAAACCAGTTTTAAAATGAATTTGGAGAACACAATAATCAATGATTCCTGCTTAGCTTGTCTCCTACTTATTACACCTCAAACAAATCACTAACATTCATTTGGTTGATAGACTTTGTGTATTCCCATTAGTACTTTGGGGATTTTCCAAAGTTCTCTACTTTGCTTTCTCAGGGTTATAAGTCTTGTAAGAAATTAGAGATTTTCAGCAGATTGTTTCCTATATCCTAACTCTTTTCTTCATACAAGCTATGTTCAAGAGAGAAAATGTCCCAGTTGTTCAGTGATTTGACCCAGCTTTTAGGAAAACCCAGCTTGCAGCAACCAACAAAGAACAGTTGCAATATTGGTATGACAATGATAGGGCTGCTGTGAGGTCCCCACCGCCCAGGTACAGCAGAAAGCAAGCCAGCAAAGGGTACTGAGCACAGTAGCAGCAGCCTTGGGTGAGATGAAATGCATATCCCATTCTTATAGTTTCTGGCACACAGAGTCAGGAGAGTTGGTTTCCTTCTTGTTAAACCATCATGAATTAATTTCTGAACTGCACCTCTCAGCTACCATGGAAATGTTGCATATTCATGTCCAAATCATACCCCAGCTAGGAAGACAGTTATATTTCCAGTATCTGTGCTATGAATTTTCTCCAGGGCTCCTTATTAAAATGGTTAATCACTTTATATTCCTCTATATGAACAGAAAGTTGACTCCATGAAGTTCACTTTTTTTTTTTTTTTGATATCTATTCTCTTAATGCTGTCAAACTTTGCTATAGAGTGAGGTGATCAGCAGACACCTAAAACCTTGCAAAAACACACTATTGATATACAGCAAAGTTCTGATTAATGGATATTCCATAAATATCCCTTTGCAAAGAACAGAACACTTTCAGACATTGTTTAACAAAACAAGTTCGTAGAAAACAGCATAATAATCTTCCTGTTTGTCATGATAATAAATTTTTAGATCATACAATTTTTTAAATTATTGCAGTACAACCTGCAACATTGTGCCTTACTCAGGACATGGGTTTGTGTGTTTTAAAGGAAACTGACCTGAAATATTTTTCAGGAAGGAAGAGGGTGATATATGCATTTTAAAAGACTACAAGGCCTCAAGCTTAGCTCTCCTTTTATCTGTTGAGACAAAATAAAATTACCTTCTCATGTAAACAGCAAGCACTACCTTTCCATCAAGGTTGTGGGGTTTCTTACTGAAGTGTGAACCCCTCCATGTGAAGCTTTCTTACATTACTGTTTAGAGATTTCCTGTGTAAGGGAGTAAATATTTTAAGACGTGAGGAAACACGGAGAGGTATTCTTAACTTGTTCAGTCTCCTCTGTAGTATTTAGGAGATGCTGTTTTTGCTGCTGGACTAAGTCGATTTTGCCCACCCTACATGGAGAGCATTAGTTCCTGGACATGAATCTGTCCTCTCTCCAAGTGCTAAAGCCAGGGGGTAAGTTCTGTGTCACAATCTATTTGGTGAATTCCTCATTCTAATCCTGTGGTTCATATAGCCAGAGAAGTGACCATAAAACCGTACAGCTTAACAGAGATAGTTCATCCTATCTCACAATTTCTCTTGCTGTATTGGAAGATACATGGTTGTACAACAAAGCACATTACCAATATGTGGTAAAGTATCAAAGAAGGAATCACCACAGCATGTTTCAGCTTCATTTGGGGCGTTGCATCCCTTTAAGAGGAGGCTAGTCCTGCAAAATATACCTGGTATGAGGCAGAAGACTGAAATTGGTGATCTTAACCATACCACTCCACAGCACGAGTTAAAAACAATTGCTCACATTGTTCAGTACATTTGTTCACATTGTTCAGTACAACATTCGGTTCCAATGAGTACCAATACTCAGTAACAAAGCATATTAATTTAATCTCACAACCAGCAAACCAAAGAATTTAACTCACAATTCAGTTTCACCTTTGGAGTTCAGCTCCAGGTAAATATCCATGGTCAAAACAGAGTAAAACACATATTGGCCATTGTATTACAGTAGCTGAATGTGGGCTCTGTGTCAGTACTGTTCTTCAAGAGTGTCCGTTCCCATGGAAAGTGTTTACTGAATTAACAGTGATGACTGTAGCAAAAATGCTTTAATATCACAACACAGAATAAATTTAAAGTCTGTCTCCAATAAAGCAACTAGCAGCAAAGGAAGGGGAGGAAAAAAGAAGGAAATTAAACAAGCAAAGCCACCCCTCTACATGAAACAACTCAGGAAGACAAGAAGGCAGCATGCAGTGATGGCATTGCAAGTTCTATAAGGCATGCAGGAACTCTCACCACATCCCTGACTAACTGTGCACTGCAAAGTGTATCTATACCAGGGATCCCACAGATCTCTTGAAATACTTGTAAACACATGGATCACACCAGATTGTGATATCAAAAGAACACCTTTGCTAACACCAGGGCATCCCCTGAGGAGGTGCTAGATGCAAGGCATTCCCACTTCGTGCCAGTGGTATTAAAGCAGAGGGGTTTGTGCTTTGCCCCATCTGAGCCTACAGTGATCTCCTGCCCTCATCCCTCTGCCCCAAGAGGCTGCAGTAGCCCCAGGAACACAGAATAGTGGTTGCTAGGAGAAGTACATAAGCCCTGTACTGAGCTTGCAAGACTGACTAAAACCACAGTGGATTTCTAGTTGCAGCTTTCTTTTCACACCTGGCAAGGGAAATGGAAATTCAGTGGAAGGAAAACTTTGGCACAAGCAGCTGAGAAGCACTAATGTCAACATTCCATGCTCCAACTCCGCAATCCCTTCTACATGTTTACATTTAATATTATATTAGGAAAGGTACTTTGTCCTCACTCACAGTTCGCTCTGCACACCCTTATAAACACTCCTGAATTGCAGAGGTATAAAACCCACTCACAATTAAACAAATAGTAATTTTCTTAGAACTACATTTTTGCACAAATGGCAGAATGATAATTGAGGAACATGCTCTGGTCTGTAAGGAAGGTCTGATGCATCTTAAAAGAAGAAACTATTTGTCTCTACTGGAGAAGGATATTGCCAGAGTCCAAGGATATCTCACTCTCATTACAGTGGTATTTGGTATTTGGCACAGAAACATCCATGAAAACAATGTCAATATGTGAGAAGTACAAGATTTTCTGATGATTAAAAAAGCTGAAGAAAGGGCTTCAAGAATTTCCAAGGAAGAAACATGTAACAAAGAAACATCAAATGAAAAAGAAAAATACATGGGAAAAGGGAATAGAAAAAGATAGAAGACACAGAAAAAGGAAATGGAATATAAGAGCCCAAAAGAACTGAAATTCATCTCACTTAATTTCAGGTGCTTACGATGTATGTGTCCACATTGAGCTGTCTGTCCTTCCTCTACAGTCAAAGGAGAGGTGGTCATAATCCCACCAACGCAGCCTAGGGTTTCTTTCACCTGGCCAATATGGGAGCTCCCTTTGGGGTGAGATGTACTACACAAAAATTTCACTCACAACACTGGCCACTTCTGCACAGCTGAGAGTGCATGACCTGTTCAGGAACCAACACAGTATCTTATTGCTCATTCTAATGCAAAAGAATTCTGAAATTCTTTCTTTCTGTCCCAAGAACAGAGATGTAGGTATCAGACTATAATCAGCAAAATCATCACTGACTAAGAGGAAACTTTCCTTCAATTATTCTTTTAAAAAAAATTCAAGATATACCTGTTACTTTTGATAATTTCTCAAATGCTGAAAACATAATACATTTTTTGGCATTTCAGAGTGGACTGAAGTGAAAAGAATGCAAAAAATATTATAAATTAAAATCTACATATTTTCTAAATAAACTGTCCTAAGTAACTCTACTACTTTTCTTTCATGTTTAGGAATATGTCTGCATTGTGCAGTGCACCATTGTGCAAAGATATTTGGATTAGTTACAAACCTCTATGCCTGTGCAGCATAGTACCACACACTGCCAAGATGCTGGAAGCAGGAAAGATGAGCTATTGCTGCTCTCCCCCTAGGGTATACCCAAACAGAATTTATCAATCAACTCAACTGGAACATTGTCTTAGAGGAGCTAACTTTCTTCAGGTTCTATATGAAATGGTTTAAATAAACTTGGGTTCATTAACTCTCGAAGCATTGGGTATGGACTCTAACTTTCAACAAAATAAAATGGACTGTTGTATCTTATTCTAGCCATTTTTACTTCCTAATACTGTAATATTACCGTCTTTCCATTGCTGACTAGAAATAACAACTCCATGATTATTCTCCAGATTAGAGAAACATCTAATTCTAAATTGTTATTCTAATAAAGAAGGTCTCCTTTACTGAAGGAATCCCCATCATCCATTTACTGACATTATTATTCCTCTGTGTCACCAAGAGGGCCATGGAGGGCAGTATGTCTGCAAAAAACCCGCTCAGTACAACATGGCAGCCAGCACCAAGGATTTTCAACATTAAAAGCTGGGTTAAATTTAACACTTCAAGAATTTTCTCTCCAAAAAACTACATTGTCTAAAACAGTATTATTGTTGGCAATTTCAACAAAATTGTTGATTTTTCTTTCCAGCTCCAAAGAGCCAAACCAAAGTAATAAAAATTGGTTTGGGATTTTTGGAAGGGAAACTTGCTATTTCAAACAACTGTTTAGAACATATACTGTTCTGAAATAGTCTATTTTGCTCTCAATAAAATCAGAACTATGCATTTAGATATTATTTATTCAAAATACTTTTTTTAATTCTCTAAAGCTATCTGATACTCAGAGTTTCCGTAACAACTTGAAAGAGAGGTGAAATGTCAGCATTTCCCAGATACTGAAAACATGGTTTTCCAGTCCACTGAGTTTAGCATAGAAAACCAAAACCAGTTCTTTCTATGAAAAGATCAGGTTCTTTAAACAATAAGAATGATGATACCCCCATCTTGTTATTCCAAACAAACCAGCTCAGGAAAATTACTGTAAACGATTTTTAATAAGGTACAGAGAGCAGGGAAGACAGTCAGAACCAGAATGCCAAACAGCTGAGCCTCCTTTTATCTGTGCTGGCCGAAAGACCAAGGAATAGCTCCTTTTGCAAGTGCTGGCATAAAAGTAAACCTGCCCCTGTACTGGACTTGTACCACTGAATCACACAACAGATGTGATTAGAATAGAATTAACAAAAAAATATGCTGTTCCTCCTCCTGTTCAATCTGTTCCAAAGGTATCCATGAAGATCCTGGTGGTTCCAAATAAATATATTAGTAAAACTAAAATTTGCTCTCATGTATAACATCAGAAGAGATTGCTAGAGTACTTGAGTTGTCTCCCACAGTCACAGACAAGTGTGTTATGGATAAGGCTCAGAAGAAACAACACATTCTACAACTTCAATCTTCCTCATAACATTTTTGACAGATTTTTCCAGAAAAAAAAAAAAAAAAACACCAAAATACCCCAACCAAACAAACAAAAAACCCCAAGAAAACCACACAAACAAACCACAAAAACCACTCACACAAAAACCAACAAGAACAAATGAACAGAAAAAAGGAAAAGAAAAAGAAAAAAAAACCCACCCCAATGAACCAACAAAGCAAACAAACAAAAATACTGCCAAAGATAAATTAGACATAATTGTCCCTAATATATCTTAGACTTCCATTTCTGAGTCCAACAAGGCAAGAGAAACTTCTTGCCCACAATAAAATTACATTAAGAGGATTTGGTAGTTATTTTTTCATCATTTACATCAAATCAGATTGCCTTAAAGACTTTTGTATACCATGAAATAATTTCTGGAACATCCCATGCTGCTTGTTCTACCCTCCCACTGCTAGACAGCTTGTAAGAAAAAGCTTGCTGACCAAGATCTTAAATTACAATCATTATAAACTACTACTGCCCTTAGGAGCTGATCTCCCCATTTTGAACTTAGATAGCTCTGGCAATGTCACATAGAGGGTAAAATTACCTGTGTGCTGCACTCCTGGTACACATCATGAAGGGAGACAGGAAGAGCGCCTCCCCATGTGCTCTGGGCTGAGAAAATGGGGCTGAACTGCAAACTCCATGCAGGCTTTAGATACAAGACACAGGTCACTTCTGTAAGCTGGCCACTCCTCAAATCTAAGGAGCTCCACTGTGAGATGGAAAATGGAACTTATCAGCTTGGAAAAATTATATATATACACATATATATATATATATGTATATATATATAAAATTAATAGGAGGAAGTTTTATGAATATGTGTTTCAAAACACCACTGCGAAGAATCATTAAATAGTGCATTTGAACTGCTCATGCAGCACCACTGAAAGAAAACCAACATCAAATTGAAAATAAAGGTAACTGAATCATGTGAGAACAGCTTTCGAAAATAATAAAAAATATGCACAGACCAAATAGTTCACTGCTTCCTTGAAACATATTTTTGCAGCAATTTGATATTAACCTTCTTTAATTTGTGGTTATGAAGCTATTTTTCAGAAAATGTACAGAAATGCACATTACAGAATCTTCCTTTCCAACTGAAAATACTGGCTGTAAATACAAATCTTTCATTCTCCAAATTCCCATCATTTAACCCTAGTACACTGAAATAAAAAGTGGCTATGCCACCTGATAAACAGTGTGAATAAGGGATGTCTTCAGCAATTCCAGCTGTCAGTCAGGAAAAGGAGCAACACAATTTACTCATAAAATTTCTTCACCCAGAGCCAGCCTCTGACTACTGAGTGAGACTCTGAAAGTAATACTAATACAGTGAATCTGGGAACTTAAATATAGTTCATTGTCTGTACTTGTTAAAAGTACAAGGAGTCAGCTCCATCTGCAGAAATGAAGGCTTACTGACTACATTTACATGATTTTTCATGCAGGTTACCCCACTAGACTCTGAAACAGCAACAGATTCACATGCTACAATAAACCAAAATAAAGAGGAAAAATAATTGTTCAGTGATATAATCAGGAATACAGTGTCAAAGTTTTAAAGCACTCAGGAGCAGCGCATTCTGATGCGGCTAAAACCAAAGGTGAAATTATTGGCAGGTGATACAGTAGAGTTAGACTTCCTCATGGCTCCTTAAAAAAAAAAAGTACTATCCCAGCACTTAAATTGTGTAAATATACCCAAAGTATGCCTTTACAGAATTCCAATTAGACAAAAAATACTTTCCTATATAATCTTTACAAACATTTTCTTTGTGTAATTACTTTTTTCACAAGAAAAGATTTTTCTTCATGCCAGAATGTTTTTGTGCATAAGCATTTTTAGAACTGAATTCTTAAACCTAGGGCAGGAACAATTATGTAACCAGACAATTTTATATTAACAATTTGACTTTAATATGCAAAGACAGTACCTGGCATGTCATTAAAAGTGGTCTGAAAACATGAACTGTCTTCAGGGAAACAATTCTCCATAGCAAATATATTCTTACTTCTCTTCAAAATTCTATATAAATCTCTCCTTGATTTTTTATGTCTTCAAAAATTGATTATGTTTTATTCTGTCATGAATGTTGACATTTTTGCAGGAAAAAAAACCCTCTTCAATTTAAGATGGATTCTCATTTTTTCATATATATGGCAAGTAACCATTATTTTGTTTATAAAAGGTGGTCTCAATCTACAACAATTTATCTTTATCCTCCAGGAATGCTTGAAAATACAAGACACCATCCCTCTTGATTTTGAGCTGGCAGACAATTTAACATGCACACAGTAAGCTTCAGCAAACAAACAATACTTCATTACTAGCAATTTTATAGTTGCTACTTCTTAAAAATACCTTAATTGTGTTAATAGCTAAAGTTAACAGTCTGTTTAGAATGTTGAATTTAAAAAAAAAAAAAAAAAAAACCACCAAAACTTTATCATACATTTACTTAAATATGGTAACCAGTAAGTAATAAGTACTTGACTCTCTGTAATTGACTGGCCATCTTATTCTTTGACTACATTAAGATTTGTAGATATGTATATCCACAAATGTCTCCTGGGCTTTATCATCCTAAAGAAAAGGTCCTGTCTCACACCCTTCCTGTAGTTGCCATATAGTCTTTCTTTCCAATACATCACATACTATTTATTCTATTATGGGGAAGCAGTCTAAAAAAGCACAAGCAGACATATAATGAGGGAGCTGATTTTTAGTCTATTACTACCAATTGATCCATATAGGCAATTAAATTTACTTCTGCCTTACCTGTACTTCATTCATATTGCTAGCACTTGAATGACAGTCCTAAGTGACACCTAGTCAATCATTCAGCATCTCATGTTAAATAAAACACCTTCACTGAGCTGGATATCTTCCATAAGACAAAACAGGACAGCAAGAGATGTGCAGAAGATCTTAATTTTCCATAAAATAAAGGGACAGCAATAGAACTCTCTTCACAAAGAGGGTGGCTAAGCACTGAAAGGGGCTATCCAGAGCAATGGTGGAGCCACCATCCCTGGAGGTGTTCAAGAAATGACTGGACTTAGTGTCACGGTCTAGTTGAGAACATGGTGTTCAGGGACATGTTGGACTCAAAGATCTCAGAGGTCTTTTCCAAACTAAAGGATTCTGTGAAAATTACTACAACAAAATTCCAACTCCATTAACTCCTGGAAGAACCTCCAGAACTTTCATGAAGATACGCGGAGGAAATTGGGCAGAAGAGGTCTCCCTGCTCCCTGTTTGGTCCCCTCAGACCATAACAGCCACTATGCAATGCACTGTCTTCCACATCTTCTCTGTAAACCTCAAGCATAATAACACCTAATCCCATCCTGACCTGCAGTGGAGTCAGTTTGACCTTGAGGTCAGCAATCTCAGAGGCAGACAATATGCCTAAAATTATCACAGTTGGTAAAAAAAAAAAAAAAAAAAAAAAAAAAAAATTCCCAAACTGATATAAGTATGATGCAATTTCACTTATGATATCATAAACTGAAAAGCAGCCAAGAAAAAAATTATTTTTGAAGACCACAAGGGTTTCAGTAACTACTTTGTAATACAACCTTTCACAATAGTCAGGGATCCACAACAGTCATTACCAAGTCAGGGAGCATTGAGAACACCTGATTATTTTAAACAAGACAGCACACTGCCTTGTCAAATGTAGGTGGCATAGCAATACACCACCATCATTTCTGTTGCTTAACCAGAAAAATAAAAAGCTATGCTTCAAAAGCATCGGGACTTTCATAAATAAAACTGCATTAAACTGCTTTCTCTAGTGTGCTCCCTATTTTAACTGCTCTATGATGAATCTTGAAAAGTACTTCTCATTTAAACCAAGTATATATGAAAGCATCTGACCAGAAAATGAGGTTCTATTTCAAAACCATAAAGACTCTTAAGAAATCATATTCTAAAAGCATTTGAAAAATATGTATGTGAGTGCAACATAATCCTACTAAGAGTTTGAATAATTTGAAAACTTCATTTTCGTTTGTAGTTGCAAGGTCACATAGCAGGGGTAGCATTCAGAAAATGAATTGAAAATGACCAAGAAACTGACATTTTTTAAACATTTCTGCATTTTCACCTGAGAATAATGACACAAAGCCCAAACAAGCAGATGCATTTCAGTTCCTGAACAGGAATGTCCTGGACAAGACATTCCCAGGAACAAAATGCCAAGCTGTCTTTTTATCTTTCCCCAGATGCTGATCAGAACACCTAATTATCAACTTGAAGCTGCCTGCTTAGAGATTATATTTTAGTGACAAAAGAAATCCTTTATTTGCATTCTCTATTTCATTCCTTCAACAGTGATTTACAAGTGCAGTAGAACATTAGGTCTTGCTCACAGGAACACCTCTATGCTGAATCATAGCAGCATTTTCTAAATAATACTGGAAAATACTAGTTTTCTAAAAGTGGAAATCTGCAAATAGCAGCTGTGTTTCTTGTTCATTATAATCCTTTCATGTATATAATTACATTATTTATCACAATTGATTCTACCTCTCCACAAATTTATATACTACATGTTAGTAGAAAGAACAAATTAGAAATGCAAAGAATCCATATGTTAGCTTTGCCATTTGCTTTATCTACAGTGTTGCAGATTCCCTTCTGGCTCCTAATTGATTTCATAATTTGCTTGATGTGCAAGAAACTGACTCCACAATGAGCTCCTGCAAGTCTGTTTTTCATACAGTTTATCTGAAGTGCTAAAAATTAAGGTTTTTGAGAAAAATCCTGCAGTGTAACAGGCAACACAGGTTAAAACTAATTGGCAGAGTAATGGCAAAAAAACTTTTCACTTCATTTATGATTCAGTATTTTACTATGGTAAAATAACCTGCATCTCATAACCTAACTGAGCAGGATCATACTTCTCTCTCCTGTTGTGAATTTCAAATACAACTTAAATGTATTTCTAGACTCTTAGGCCCCCCATAAGACTGTTCTTTTAACAGTTCTTTCCCATAATTTCCTTTTCTCTCAGAAGAAGAAGCAGAACTGTTTGGCAGTTGAGGCCAGATGTCTGGCACCATTTTGTTAGTGATCAGTCTGCTGTCTCCCTCCAACATTAGAGACAGCACTGTAAAAGAAGGCTTGGGAGCTGCTAAGACAGTAACCCATAAGAAAGCATAGGCTGAGATACTAAGGAAAGACCACATAATGAAATTTCAGAATTTTAACACATTGAATGGACACAGAATCCATTATTCTTTCCTTTTTAATTACCTTCACAACAACCCTACCTCTGTGGTCATTGCAAAAGCTTAACATTTTCTGCATGAGAAACCATTTCCTCCCATTTGTTTTGAATTTCTTTCTCATTAATTTCCATTTCTGCTTATTTGTCATATTTAAATTGAGCCATCATAGATTAAGATGGAACAGATTCAGTAATTAGGGGGCCACAAAGAAACTGCCCTCTCCACATTAGTTTCAAAGGTTTTTTGACAATGCTTTTTTGACAAATGTTCACTATGATGGCTTGATTTGTTTCTATCAGATATAAATTTGAATTTCTTCAGTATCAAAAGCCAGGTACTCATCACATCTAAATTTCAGTAATATTTTCCTTTAGTAACAAACCAAATTCCAGAACTGCATTTCAGATTTGGCCTGTAAATCTCAGGCTACTAGCTCTAGTTGTCCAGTCTGACCCTAAAATACGTAATTCTCACACAGTAGTACTGAAGAGGACCTAGACTTTTTTTCACATGTATATTTTATGTGCCTCAGAGCACAGTAAAATTTTATTTATTTAAAGGATTTAATTTACAGCAGTCACAGTAAGCATATTTTGCTCTTCCTGACCACAGCTGCCTTCTTTTATTTTCAACTTGCCCCTATTTCATTCAGGGTTTTAAATCTTGTCTTCTTGTTGATTCAAAATCAAAAGTTTTCACTACCATTGCATCACTTTGTCTCTTGAGGAGAGAAGATATCAAAACCAAAAAAGAAAGCAGTAGTAGCTACCATTAAAATATATGATTATATGTATTAATATCTATGTACTATATTGATATAACTGGGTATCTCAAACTTATAAACATTATATGTTGAGTTATCTAACTACAGGTGTTTTAGAGGTAGATCCTTATTATTAGTACACTGTTAATGTTCAGAAAATTGGATCAAAAAGGTCCTTTGAGTATGTAATTGCTTTTCTTAAACTGAAAATTTTGTAACTACCTTTCTTAATATTTTACTGAATACAGTCTAGTTCTCAAGATACTTCTCCTACAATTGTTTTAAAAAATAAATCCTATGAAGAGTGGCTGAGGGAGCTGGGGTTGTTCAGGCTGAAGAAAGGAAGGTTTAGGGGAGACATTATTTCTCTACCTACTTACCATTTTCCACGAAGATAACTCTGTCACCATCTATTCCTGTAAATGTACACAAGCAGATAACCTATCTCTGTACTCAGGGACATTTCCTAATTGATTCAAATTCTTTGGAACAGATTCAAGAACATAAGCCTTGTGAAGGTATCCTATCCTAAATTTGCTGATTATAGTAAATCAGGAGAAGTTTCTGTCCCCCTCAAAGATAGGCCATGCAGAGAGACCTACAAAAATTAAAGGGGTGGGCAACCACCAGCTGTATGAATTTTAACAGAGGCAACCACCTGATTTTGCACCTAGGACAGGGCAGTTCTGGACGTGTGGACAGACAGGAAAAGGAGAAGTTGGAGAACAGCTCTGCAGAAAGGGACTTGAGGTTCCTGGTCAATGGCAAGTTGAACATGAGCCAGCAGTGCCCTGGCAGCCAGGAGGGCCCCATGTCCTGGGCTGCATCAGGCACAGCATCACAGCCAGGCAAGGGAGGGGATTGTCCTGCTCTGCTCTGAGCTGGGGCAGCCTCACCTCCAGTGCTGGGGGCAGTTTTGGGTGCCACAACACAAAAAAGACATTGAGCTGTTAGTCCAAAAGAGGACCATGAGGGTCATGAAGGGCCTTGAGGGGAAGCCATGTGAGGAGTGGCTGAGGTCACTTGGTCTGTTCAGCCTGGAGAAGAGGAGACTGAGGGGAGACCTCACTGCAGTTACACCTTCCCTGTGAGGGGAAGAGGAGGGGCAGACACAGATCTATTCTCTGTGGTGACAATGACAGCACACAAGGGAGTAGCCTGAAATCATGTCAAGGGAGGTTTAGGCTGGACATTAGAAAAACATTCTTAACCCAGAGGCTGGTTGGGCACTGGAACAGGATTCTCAGGGAAGTGGTTACAGCACCAACCCTGACAGAGTTAAAGAAGTTTTGGACAGTGCTCTTGGGCACCTGGTGCTTGGAGATGAACAGCTTGGAGCTGTTCTTTTCAGAACCATCACTTGAATTTTGATGATGGTTGTGGATTCTTTCCAATTCACAATAATCCTTTATTCTATGATTGATTGATATGTCCAGTCCCATAGACACTGCAACATCCAGTCTGAGATGTAATAAAGACACCTTGATACCAAAATACACAATACAGAAAAAGGAATAAGTTTTTTAGTCATTGATTAAGTTAAAAACCACCCCAGTCCCATTGAATGACAGGAGACAGCTGGGAACATAGGAACA
Source organism: Rhadina sibilatrix (assembly GCA_013400275.1). Taxonomy (NCBI): domain Eukaryota; kingdom Metazoa; phylum Chordata; class Aves; order Passeriformes; family Phylloscopidae; genus Rhadina; species Rhadina sibilatrix. The sequence continues at coordinate 15,345 of VWYO01015711.1, forward strand.
CTGCTTATTTTGGTTATGTATAATAACCAAATGTCATGGACAGACCTAAAATTTTACTCTATGAAGCTGACTATGCTGGGCAGTTTGCCTTATCCAGACAAAAAAAGCCAAAAAAAAAAANTTTAACAAAAAAAAAAAAACAAAAAAAAAAAAAAAAAAAAAAAAAAAGCCCAAGGGATTGACACTTGTGGACAGAGCCAAAGATATCTTAGTCAGGATCCATTATGTGTAAAATCAGTGGATATGCATTATGATCACTTTGCAGTTCTGTTTATTCATTTTGGCTTGGAAACAATTCTTGTTTATAGAAGATCTGTATCCATACTACTTTAAAGAGCTACAGAGGTTTGATACACAAGCTAGAAGAGAATGTGATTGTCACACACAACAAAATGTGTAAGATCCTGAGTTATCTACTCAAGCGTAGAAGGGAAATATCCCCAAGGACAATGCAGCAGAGCACTAGCCTGGCACAAGACAGAGTAAGAGGCTGTTCTGTGTACAAGAGAACTCTTTTGGTTCAAGGCTCTACTTGTTTTCTCCGCATGAACACAATGGGTTTTACAGCCCCTCAGACCACTGCCAGCCAGTGTTCCTATAAGCATAAAGCTGCCATTGTTCAGAACTCACATATATCTTACCATAAGCATATTTCAGGGTGCTGATATTATATAAAAATATACTATATGAGTAAACAGCTAGATAATCAGAATAGTAATCCAGCTGTATTTGAAACACTTAATTGCTTTTAAAATTTCCTGTGGATATTTACAAATTGACCAGTTTAATATCTCCCATGTAGTGATCATCAGAAAATTAGCTGTGGCAAAACTCAGGTCAGTAACTGCCTGAAACACAGTAGTTTCTTCTTATGGCTTTAAAGCTCTAATACTCTTAAAAGTCTAAAATTCAGGAAGATATAAGGGAGTTCAGTTTCAGCTCCACCCAGAAAACAAACAAACAAACAAAAAACCNAAAAAAAAAAAGCAAACTGCTGTTAACTAGAATTAATGCATTTAACCATCATTTACTCCCTTTTTATATCTTTTGGAAAAAAATGACACCCACATTACTGATTTTCTGAAAATAACTGATTTTCCAGTCATTTAGCATAATAAAAATCTACTGTCAGATTTCACCCTTATAAAACTATGTATATATGCTTATACCTGTTCAGAAATCAATATGTCTGAGTGCTGTGGCCTGAAGGGAGAACAACATTTAGCCCAATATACAGAAAAGGAAAGTCACTTTCATAAGGTTACCTGCATCTATCTTTTTTGACATACTGGAATGGAATTTGACCACTTTTCCTCACTCAAAATTACTTGGAACACAGAGACCTTCCTCAACAACTAGAAGAATAGCTTCATGGCTTGCAGCAAATAGTGACTATAGCATCTAGGAAAGAAAATTGCTTTGCCTAAATTACCTTAACAATTACTTCAATTGCAGTTACCAAGAACGCCTCAGAAAATGTTAGACCAGTGCAAAGTCCAACAATTACTGAAATTGCTGCAATTACTACATTTTTTTTTATTACGACTCTGTAAATCTCCTGGTAAACAGCACCCAGCCTAGGAGGACTAAAGTCACTTCAAGGGATCTTAATAGGATACGTTAGCTTCATGCATAGACTCTGATGGTCTTCAATAAAAGGTGTAACTGAAGACATCTAAAAGCTATTGCTTATCTTTTACTAAACAGATTTTTCCCCTGCACTCATCAATACTTCTGACTGCAAATGTAAGATGCAAAGAAAGAACAGAAAAATAAAAACACATACTGTTTTAAAAACAGTGTGGTGTTTAAATATATCTTGTTTATAAATTTTCAAAGCAATGAACAAGTTGGAAAAATCCAGTGCTTCTTGAAAACATTTTTTATCTCTAGTCCTTAAGGAATCCTACAGCACTAAATTGTCAGAGCAGATGTCTTTGCCAACTAGAGCTAACAGCAACTTCATATCTAGCTGCAGCATTCAAGACTACAGCTCTCCTAATTAATAGTGACTATTTAACCTAGAGCTAGCAGCACTCAGACAGATTTCAGGCACATCCACAAGGTTAAACATACTTATGTTCTGGTACTGCAGTATGTGTTCTTTCCAAGAGAGGAAACAGAGGTGACTGGAAAATGTAATTCACAAGTGGATTTATGGAGTTATCCTACACAGAGATCAGCTGTTATCTTCCACAAGCCCCAAGATACATTTACCTAACAGACTAATATTTTCAAAATCTCACTGTCAAGACACAGCACTATTTGTCTACTGCCCAAATCTTTCTTTCAGAACACGTCTTCCTCTCCTACTCTGTCCCTAGCAATCCCTATTAAGAACTCATTCCTTGTATGGAAAGACTTCCTTAATGTCTCTTCCCAAGGCAATCCTATTCTTGTCTCATTATCTCTTGCTACAAAACAGAAAAAAATCCCAGTTGATTCCTGGAATGTTTCTTACACAGGAATTAAATCCATCTGTTTGAATAAACTGAACAAATAAGAATGCTTTGTTTGTACACCCTACATTGCAAAGACATCTGATGCAGAGGGAAAACATTCTTTCCTTTTCAAACTTTGACAGAAGCCTCTAAGTGTCAGTACAGCTATCATTCAGGGGTGATAACCCATCAGTCTTTTGAACAGAAGTTAAATAAAATACTCCAGTCATTTCTCTCAGAAATAGTGACCTAGTTCTGCTACCTACATTATGGCTACCTAGATCTTCTTATCAAGACTGAAATTACCCCTGCACAAATATTTCTGTGACAGAAAAATTGTTGTCAACTTCAGGCAGAAAGCCTGAATAAAAAAATGTCTTTCTTAAATCAGAGAATTATAAGAAACTATTTATAGGAATCATTTGCTACTGATACACTACACAAAAATTAGCTATCCACTGGACTTCAAAATGAGTGTCCAACTTATTCATAGGTTATCACAACATGTAGAAAAAAAAATTAAAACAGGGAGACCCAAGAGAGTTGCCATGTTAGTTCTCATTTCCTGTTTTGCCAAGGGGGAGTACTCTAATTTCTGTTACACTTGATTGATGAAACTATAAAGATTGTTACAGAAAACTCCAGAAACACATGACTTCAGAAAAAGAAGCAATGGTATTCTTGTTTGTTGATTTGTTGGGGTTTTTCTTGCTGAGTGGGTTTGTTTTATAGTTCTTTCAAGTTTAACCACTTTGTTTTACCCCCCAGTTTGCAGAGTGTTATTTCCTTCCTGCTCTGATTGTTATTGTTCACATTGGAGAACTCATCAGGAGCTGTGGCCAGCACTAAAGTGGTATTGCTGCCTCGCAATCTGGTGCTGAAGAGCAAGTACAAGACAATAAAAAGTACAATGCTGCTCCAGAGATTTTACTTTGTTCCAAGTAAATTGCTCCAGGTTATAAATGGGATATAATACAGTAAGAATATAATATAGCAATTGTATTATCCCCATTTTTCCTGTGGTGACCACAGGCAGGATCCCTTTCTCCCTTCCTATTCCTCCCTGAGGTCCATCCCTAGATCCACATGGAGAGATGCAATAATCAGCAGTTTACGTTCCACAGGAATTGGTAGGAGCCAGGGGACACTCATTTGCCAGGTCAAAAAACAAGACTGCAGCACAGCTAAGAATCAGACCCATATCACTTATGCCGCAGTTCTGTACTTCTGTGCCATTAGCAATTACCCTGTTTCCTCTTCATAAATAAATGGATGCAAGTCTTCCAAAACACAACTGTTAATTCAGGAATGAGTGCTTACATCAATAGAGGGTTTAAAATGCAAATGTTGAATGAGTATTTTAAAGAAATACACTGAGAAAAAATAGGATGGTGTTCAATTTCATACTATTCTAATTTCTACATTGTGCTCTTTCATCTACAGAAAATGCATGAGGAAGACTACGCATTTGGAGTGCACAAAATTACCCAGCTACCCCTCTATGCTTCACTTAGAAAAGATTTCCTTTGTCATTTATACTGACAAAAATCTGCACAAAAGTATCTTACTATGGTGACAGGGAGCTAGATGAAGAAAAACTTGCATGTTTATAGTCTAACATACGTGCCTTCGAGTTATCAGATCAACCTCTTAGACTACTACAGAGAGAAGACTGGAACTAGCTAGTTTGGTACTGTGAGAACACTGCATTGTGGCTAATTGGCTGCTCACAAGTAATCTTTTGTTCATCCCTGGGAATAATCTTGATACTTAAGATAGGAATACAATTATCACCATTATTTCGATCTCTAAAGCTTAATAATTTTTGACCTTCAGACAAAGAACTTTTTTTTTCTTTGGTGGATAATATATTCACATACAATTTTCTCATAGTTCTAAGTGACAAGTAGTTTCATTTCCTGGCCTATGCTTTCTTTTAATGAGACACTTCTAATTATTGAAATCCTAACTCGCCATTTCAATATTATCTAGACATTCCACAAATCCAGGACTGCTTGGAAAGTATCTATCTTTCTTTACAAAAATTGACTACCCTAAAATTTGATTTACCCCTTAGAATCTCAGCTGCACATGGCTAATGGACATCCACTCTCATGGTAAGTACAAATATCCAGTCATGCAGGCATGAATGGCTGATAAATGGATAACAAACAGAACACTTACCAACCCAGTTCTTCTTTCTTCTACGTGCTCAGAGTTAATATTTTCAAAACAGCTTAATAAAGCATCTCAAATATGGAAGGGGCAAAATGCCAAATAATGAAACCAAAATTTTATTTATTCCCAAATATTTGGTTTTTAAATCAATATTATATTTTGTCTAGACTGATAAATCTAAAGTTTGCTCTGGAAACAAGGACAGATAAACCATTTGTTAGGAAGTAAAACTGTCTTTTAGCATTCTTTTCCTTTCAAAGTAAAAATATCAATATTCTTCAAAATATTCTTAAAATTGCTTCTGAATTTTTTCTGTCAGAAATTGCTTCTGACAAAACAGAGAGAAGAAGAAACTGCATAGCCATCTCAACTGCAACAGCACTAGAGCTCCTGACATCAATTATAAAATGATAATACTAAAGCATGTGAATCCTAGCAGGGTTCCACCAGAGACAGAGACAAAGAAGTCTTTATGAACATAAATATCTCATGAAAATCAGGTCTATTTAGTGTTCATATCCTTTTTTATGCAAAATGGAAAAGAAAAACTGAAAATAGACAAGCGTAACCTCTCTTGACTCACCATTCATGCAGGGGCAAAATTACATGTTGTACATACTTAATTTATTTTTAAATTGCTGTGATCGGAGTTTGGAATACAGCAATGAATATTGCGCAAGTAAATCTTGACCCTATATTAAGTTCCTGCAATGTCAGTTAGGAAAGATGAAGCTTCTGCACGAAACCGTTGGTTTCATAACCAGGATCCTCATACCAGGACCCTCTAATAGCCAGTGTCTTATTACCATATGTGTGAAAAAGTGCCTCTTCAGCCCTAGGTATTCAGATTTGCAGTGAGTGCAAAAAATAAATGAAACCTAACAATTTGTATGAGCTCCTCCAAAAGATAGATCCTTAAATTAGGCAAAACTGGTAGTAGAAGTGCATGCAATTTCACTTCTGTATTGCTATTTCTGTTGTCAGCTGGCACAAAAATGTGGAAGTTTCTCAAACAAGAATTCTGCCAGAAAATTTAGCCAAGTACAACTCAGTGAACATTTTCCAGACTCAATGTTCTGTGATAAGTTGAAAGGATCAAAATGTTCTATATAGTCACATTAGATTAACTAATTTGCCATATTCAGAGCTGATGTGCCAGGTCTTATGATAAACTTAAACACCTGCGAAGAGGAAGCTCCAACATAGCTCATGTGTTGGCTCAGCATTCAAACTGTTCCTTGTTCCAAATTCAGAGAAATCACATAAAGGTGAACTATACTCAAATTGCATTAAAACCATCTTTATTTTAAGCATAATCTTACAAAGCAGGCAGATTTTAGCTAATTCCCTCTTAAAAGCCTCTTTTGGTGTTAGTTCTATAATGCTGTAATGTAGACACATCTAAAATTGATATTCAACTTTAATTTCCTTCAGAGAAAACCAAACTTAAACCTCTGAAAGAGGTTTCTTTCCACCCAGCTCTTAAGTAATAGTCAGAATGGTTGATTGCTATTAACTTTAGTAAAGCGCTGCTTGCACTTGAAAAATTATTTCTTCCATATTAATTTTATCTCCTCTAGTTTAAACTACTCTTCTTGCATTGTCTTTCATAAAATGATCAGTTTTGCTTCTTGGCTGTTCTTCTGATCTTTCTCTAATCTATTTACTTTTTATGAGTGGAATCCAAAAGCCACACAACAACAGCTGAAGCTTCTCAATCACCAAGCCTGAGAATTCCCATTCAGATTTTAAATACCATGTCTGTTAATACTACTCAAATCATTGCTTTATTTCCCCAACTGCATGACATCAGTTTGTCTTTGTGTACAGGCTACTGTAACAGCCTGATCCTTTCCTCCACTGTGACTTGATATTACCAGTCTATACATACTCACATGCACCATTGACTAGCATTTGCAAAAATTATCCATTGATTGATTGATTGTCACTGCTTTTGCAGACAGTCACACGGGTGTTTGGTTTTCCCTTTTCCTTTATTGCTACAATACACTTTCCAAGTTGAAAGTAGTAACTTATCTGTAGCAATGAATAAACACAGCTAGGGTATACCTCTATACATATAACAAGGCAATGCAAGGTCAGAAAGGCAAAGTCACAGTTTATTTTATATAGTGCTGGCAATAGACCTACTTGGAGCAGAAAGTCCAAGTGGGAAGTCCCTGCCTATATGGGATGTTTTTTATGGGTCTTTTAAATAATTATTGAAGGTTGGAGAGCAGTATCTAACAGTAGGTGATTTTTACCTACAGATTCTTGGGAAGAGTGAAGTCGTCTGCCATTTTAGCTAGCACATTTGATATGCACTGATAAATGTTCAGAAATTTCCTATATTTATCATAACAGCCTACCTCAGGGCTTGGCATTGGGATCAGTGCTATTTAGCATCTTTGTCAGCCATGTGGACAACAGGATCAACCGCACTCTCAGCAATGTTTCCAACAGCACCAAGTCGTGTGGTGCTGTTGACACACTGCAGGGACAGGATGGCATCCAGAGAGACCTTTACAACTTGAGAGGTAGATCTGTGCAAACCTCATGAAGTTCAACAACTTCAAGTGCAAGGTCCTGCACCAGGACTGGGACAATCCCAAATGCAAATACAAACTGGGCAGGGAATGGATCAAGGGCACCCCTGGGTGGAGGAATTTTGCAGTGTTGGTGGGCAAGTAGCTCAACATGAGCCAGCAATGTGCACAAGTAACCCAGAAATCCAACCATATTCTGGGCTGTATCAAAAGCAGCATGGCCAGCAGAGAGAGGGAGGGGATTCTGCCCTTCCACTTGGCTCTTGTGAGACCCCACCTGGAGTGCTACATCCAGCTCTGTGGCCTCTAATATAAGAAGGATGTGGACTTCTTAGGATGAGTCCAGACGTGGGCCATGATGATGAGCAGAGGGTTAGAACATCCCTTCTATGAAAACAGCCTGAGGGATTGGGGTTGTTCAACCCAGAGAAGGCTTCAGGAAGATCTTATAGCACCTTCCAGTACCTGAAGGAGGCTACAGGAGAGCTAGAGAGGGAATTTTGGGAGGACATGCAGGGATAAGAGGAATGGCTTTAAACTGAAAGAGGGTGGCTTTAGGTTGGATCTTAGGAAGAAATTTTTAGCTGTGACAAGGGTAAAGCACTGGAACAGGTTGTTCACAGGAATTGTGGCTACCTTATTCTTGGAAGTATTCAAGGCTAAGTTGAATGAATCCCTGAGCAACCTGGTTTAGTGGAAAATATTCTTGTCTATGGGGTGAGGGTTGGAACTAGATGATCTTTAAAGTCTCTGCTACCTTAATCTACTCTTTGATTCTCTGATTTTATTTTGAGAACCCCAAATAGTGCAGGACATCCACCCAACACACAGAGTGCTGTGCAAACCCTGTCTCTAAAAGAGATTCCCATAATTTGGATCATTTAAGCTATTATTGGATTTTCTTGTAGGGAATAATGTTCACCATATTATATTCACCCTTCCTATTGTCAAACAGGAAGGATGTTCACATGAGAACCTGCTGCACTGTTAAATACAGACAAGGACACACAAGTGATGTAATCACTAGTACCCAGTGGAAATTGTCTGCAGATTTCTCCATTTCAGTGAGCCATCTGCATTCAGCCTGAAGCCAGGAAGTTGTGCAACTCAGCACAGCCCTGAAGGCCCAGACATGCATTCAGTGAACCTGCTCAGGGTAATTCTTGTATGGATCACACCCTCCTCAATATGTCATGGTCTTCTGGCCTGGCTTTGGCTAGTATACAGGACAGGTATTATAGGGTGCAATGATGGCAAAAATATTATTTTGTTTCCTATGGGTCTCAAAAGGTGTTGCCTTATAAGCCTGTAAAATTATCTTAATTTCTTCTCAATAACATATAAGGGAATCCTGACTCCTTCCCTAAACATTCTGCTACACTCTGCAGATAGAAAAATGACTTGGGGTTTTATGATGCATATTATAAACATTATTATACCACAAAAAAAGAACAAGAAAACACTGTTTGACCAACCTACAATTAGGTCTGAAATTAAAATTGATAGTTAATTTCCCTAACAGCAATTAAAACATCCTTCCACTTATTCACAATGAGAATTTGAAGGTGAACCATTCTGCCTGCCTCTCTCAGAGCCCACATCCAGCTTATGATTGCAGAGCCTGAAGCACTATGGATGAAATCTGCACTTGTGTTTTGGATTGGGCAGGGAAGCAGTTTCAAAATAAATCCCCCTCCATCTCCAAATGCCAGGCCAGACCACAGAGCAGCCTAGGTGCACACAGAGTAGCTTCCTCTTGGAGGAAGCAAACCCAGAATTTCCACTCCATGTGCATACCCAAGTGCTCAGGCCTCTTCTTGGGTTCTTGAAGATTTCCAACTCTTCATCCCTCCCTAAGCTGTGCCAGTCACTGAACACAGCATTTTCCCTAGGAAATCATTTAGAGGCCTCCCCTATTTAAGAAATTGAGGAGACCCCTAGTGTGTGCTTGACACAGATATGTTTGGTTAGATTTCATCTTTGCGGCAAACACTGATTGATTAAAAACGTCCACAAGTGAAAACACACCGTATGGGCTCTAGCTGATAAATCCCTTGTGGGAAGGCAGTTACATCAGATGTAAACTTCAGCTTTGGTGTCATAGGAATACCCTCCAAGTTAAAATCCTGCTGATTTTAAGCAGGCTGGTTCTACCTGCTGTTGACATATTCTTATGCAAGGCACATGATGGGGAAGGTGAAGTACTTGCCTTATACTTCTGTGCTAGAACACCTCCTTAACAACTGGTGTTACAAAACCTGCAGAGTAAGGAATGTAGCACTCAGTCGGCCCAGTGGAGGGAAAGACTGTCAGCTGACATAGCTGTAAATTATTAATACAGGAGTTCTTAAAAGATGGGCAACTAATTTATACTCAATTCAACCCACATCTTAAAATTTTACAGTATAAGTAACTTTAAAATATGCAGCAAAAGCTAAACTTAACTAATATATTATCACACCTTTTCTTCCCTGCCTGATATTGAGGACTTTACCCCATGATTACTGTCAAGTGACAGCTGTGTTCAAAGAAAACCAGTTAGGTTCCTCTGCTACGTCATCAAAGACGGTGCCTCACTTTTGTAGTGTATATAAGGCCCTGAGCATTTTCTGTCACTTGATTCTGGGATCAACAAAAGCTGTTGAGAATGTCCTGCAAGTAAGGTATCCATAGTTTTTCTTTTCTTTTGAGGAAAGAAAAGAAAAGTCTCATTGAGACCTTCTCTTTCAGTAATATCATCCCAAGAAGTCCAGCTGTGGGCCATAAAAATTAAAGGGCTTACAATTAGTGTATTTATGAATTAAATGAAATATTTACTTTATGGTATAATTTAACACTCATTCTTCATTTCACACCTTCATGTTACAGCTTTTAGTACAACCTTTCTCATTTTGTTACATCCCGTTCGGTACACAAAATAATAAATTACTTTACTCAGTGTCTTGTCTTAAATTTTTCATTAAGTTTCTGTTTTTCTCTCTTACAGCTATAAACCTGAGTCAAAGTGCCCTACCAAAATGCCCTTAAAATCTTTAGTCATTTGAGCTATTTCAACTAGTTTCACAAGTAAGTCTGGTTTAAATACAAGTTAAGCTATGAACTAAAGAGCAAAACCCTTAAGTGCTTTGTAGGTGGTTCAAAAACACCTACATTTTCCATCATCATTTCATTTGCTACAGAATGTAGATTTCAAAATCAAGACAAACTTCTACAATTCTTGACTTCAACAAGTCAGAGAACAATTAAATAACAACCCTCAAATCAAGAACTCTAATTCAAAATTCCTATAACTTCAGCAGGAGTTTTGTGAGCATCGTGGTTGCAGTACAGGGACTTCACTGCTCATTAATATTCAGTATATTCTTCTTATTCTGAAATAAAACAAAGTCTTTTACTAGTAACACCCAGGAACAGAATCTCTCATAAGTTCTATGTCTTATATGCAAAAACGAATGTCCAACTCAGCAACACAGGTGACCAGGTAGAACACAAAACACAACTGTACTCGTTTCTGCATTGCCAAATTAACTGCTACCGCATAAAAACATATTTAATATTTACACCCTAAAAGGTTTGTTTTCCTAAATAATTCAGTATTCCAAGTGTAAATAGTTAATAAGACAGAAGTATGCAGAATGTGATGAATTTCTAAACAGATAAATGCTGAGATGGTACCCAAAAGCCTCATTCCAGTCTCCCAGAAGCTGGTGTACATGGGGAGAAGTACAAACTCCCAAATTGCCACAGAAAGTGGGTTTCATTTGCAGAAATACAACTTATGAAAGAGAGTCTCATCGTGTTATGGTGGAGTAGTCAAAGAAGGTTCACAAAAACTTTCACAGGCTCAAATATTTTAACTGTAATGTAACGAGTGGCCCATATAGGATAAAGACACTGAGCCTGGCCCTCATCTTGAAAAACTTTTAAACACTTTAATGTTTCTAAACCAGTGGATCTATTCCCTATTTACATTAGATGATTTGAGATTAGAGATTAGAGATTAGAACCAATCAAAATGTAATGCAAAAATGTATCTGTGCTGTATTTTTTCAACTTGACATACATGCATTATCAGTCAGACAAGCCTAAATTGTTCAATAATGGATTGATATGTGCAGGTAACCCTGCTTTATACTCACATATCAGCCTGTGCCACAATGTCAGTTTCAGGGATATATATGTAGTATATCACCTCCACTTTGCCTTCTGCTCTTCTCAGCTGGCCCTGCTGTCTCCAGGCTACAGTTCACAATTTTCTAAACTTACAAACACATTACGTATGCTCTTACATCCTAATTTACAAAAGTCCTAAATAATCTGTATTTTCACTTTATCTGGGTTGTCTCAATCCTTCTGTGCTCCAAAAACTCTGAAAAATTGGAAAAAGATCATAAAATATTTGCATGATTATATTTTGCTTTTCCACTAAATCTCTCCCTGATTTGGTAATTCTGAAAGAAACAGAGTCATGCTGCAAAGAGATTCCTGTCTATAAAGAAAATTAGATGTAGAATTACAAAATGAGATTCTAGTTAGTTCTAGTTAGAAAATGAGAAGATTAGAAAGTTTAGATGAGATGCTTGAAAGCTTAGAAATTTTCTTCCTGCTTTATCATGGAGTTTCGCCGTGTATTTCCAGGTACACTAGACATTTATTATTAACTGATCCCTTCCTGTAGACTTCAATTTTTCTAGAGCTGTCTTTCTGTGAGTTTTCAATGAAAGAAGAACTGAGCAATCCAGTCGACAACTGAAGGCACTATTTAATTGTTGTTCATAAACACTAAGTGTTACATAATATTGAGCACCCTAAAAAACATACTGGGTGTCTCAGTTACTGAAGTCTTAACTGCCACTGTGCCTCAGTTTTTCAAAACTCAACTTTTCTCAGCTTTCAGGAATTTTGATAAGATTTACTGGTGTTCAGGATTCACCCAAATACTCTGCATTAGCATTTTTTAAACCAGCAAATATTAAGCAATAATTACCTACACACCCTGAAAATAAATACAGAAATAAATTAATATCTGCTCATGAGACATGCACTGCCCATTCTGTTCACCTGCTAAAGAGCTGAGGAAAGAAAGGAAAACAGAATAGGAAGTTAGACTAAGGTTAGATACTCCCTCCTAGCATAAGACCATGGTAAAAAAAAAAAAAAA
>VWYO01015711.1:27675-51132 GCA_013400275.1 Rhadina sibilatrix
AAAAAAAAAAGAAAAAATATATAAAATATGCAAAGATTACTTTGATCCAGCTACATTTTGATGATCAGAATTTGCAATATCAAAAAATGTCCTTTTTATGCAGTAAGAAACAAAAAATTTACACCATCTGGTTAAAACAACTAATAAGACTATGCAATTTAGTCAGTGGGATCATGTTTCTCAATAAAATTTATTTCATATGCAGTAGAGGCCAACACACCTCTCTATGTTCATACAAGAATAAGAATTTTTGATAATGATAACTTTTGATAACAAAGTTGTCATGAAAAGCATCTAAGGTCATGTTTATCATATCCTTCATATCAGACCATATATGCCCCTCCAGCTCACATTTTTTATTCAACAAATCTAAAAAAACCAGGTTGCACTCACCTTGAGGAAAGATAGGGTCAAATGCCAACACTATTGCATGATAAGGAAAGATAAAAAGTACATTTCATTTTCTCTCAATGTGTTTTTCTCTGGCCCCTTGATCTTTCCTTGTGATAAATACTGATAACACCTACATTCTATTATGTAATTATACCTGTCTTTCTTATTAATTAAGCCTGTTCAAGATTGAAGCACTTTTTATCTGCTTGTGCTGGCTTTGATTGGAGTAGAGTTAATTTTCTTCACAGTGGCTGGTATGGGGCTGTGTTTTGGATTTGTGCTGAAGACAGGGTTGATAATACAGAGATGTTTTTGTTTTGGCTGAGCTGGGCTTACACACAGCCAAGGCCTTTGGTGCTGTTTGCTCTTCCACTCTGGTGTGGAAGCTGGTNCATTTGCTATAAAATTGTTAAAGAAAAGTGAAGATTACATGAGCTAAAAATCAGAAATAAAGACAAGAAATCTAAAAAACAGTCCAGATTTTGAGAGTTGAAGAAAAAACTTCTCTCACCATCAATGCTCTTGCTTAGTGGATAACACGTTATCTCTGTGTCAGCAAAAATAAAAAAAAAAAAATGAGAGTAGTTGTCATTAGAAGTCAAAGTAGAATATTTGACATTACCTGAAGATGTTTTTCCGCTCATTGTTTTGGCTAACATGTTGCAAACACGCCTTCTGTAGTGCTTATTTCAAATACAAATTGTTCCTTTCTAAGCCAAATTGAGTTGCAAAGATACCAATGTTTCAACAAAGGTCTTGTAAAAGTGTAAATTGATACAAGCTTCTTGAGCCCTTACAATATATGATAACAAAATATAATAAATGCATTCCGGCTAAGTATTTCCAGCTTCAAGCAAATTAGTTTTCCTCCCTCCTAGCAGTAACTTGAGACTCCAGCAGGCCCTTTGTGAGAATAGCTGACACTCCCCTAAGGAGGGCAACACACTGACAGACATGTGAGAAAAAACCCATACAAACACCTTCAAATAAACAAGAGGTGTAAATGACCTACTGTTTAGATATCACTTACTTTACTATGCTTTAGCATTCTGTCATCCTGAACAAACCCAGAGCAAACTTTTCCTGCCATCCACAGTCCCACACTTAAGGAACCTCTGGGACTAAAGCAATTTAGAAAGAAGATAATACAATTTTCAGCAGCATAATCCTGTCTGCAGTAATGGAGTTTTAACACAGATTTGGCTGAGTTGAGCCTTGTCAGCCACTGCTGCGCATGAGGCCTGGTCCTGTGATGTGTGGTCCCAGCCCCACACTGTAGAGAAGCACTCTACCAAAAAACACACACTGCCACTTATCTGCTCCCTGCCCAAACAGTGCAAAGGAAGGCCTTTTCTAACCCTCATGCTCTATAGTTGAAAGATGTGTCTCTTCTCTTCCTCCCGTGCAGTTGATGAGTTAGTTAATTGCAAGATACATCCCTCCAACTTCAAGAGAAAGAGGATTTCCCTCAGGACTGCGGAATTTACATTCTCCTCATAGGGTGTCCAGCTTCCGAGAGTGTTTTTTTCTTGTTTGTAACCACTGCTATCTTTACTACAGTATTTTTAGTAGCTGTATATGGAAAAGTTAAAAAAGTTTCTCACATACTATCCTGAAACATACAATTTAATTACAAACCTAATGAAAAGCTGTCAGCATCATCTTTTTATGGTCAGCTAACAGATGTAATCCTGCTCTTTTCACAATCCTCTATGGAATTCACGGATTTAAGAGCATGAGATACAAAAACCATCAAGGATTGACAAATTCTTCTATCTGCTTTCTCTCTCATCCCCATATACGCATCTCTGATTAAAAAGGATGATTAGGATGATCTCTGATTAAGAAAACTCCAAGCTGCAATGAGTACTTCAAACACTCAGCTGCATCTTTCCTCAGTACATTTTACCTAAATGTTGAACCTCATTCTGAACTCAATTTTCAGTTTTGAGACTGACTCAGACCCTGAGAAATGTGATCCAGTTTTCAAATGAGTCTCACTTTCAGAACTAGGCTGTACTACATAAACTTTTAAGATTTTTTTCTACTCAAAATTAATCTTATGATTTTATATGCCTATCTTTAGCATCTTCTCATCTTTCTTTTGTTACTGATGCCAAATGTTCCATTTAATTCAAGATCACCATCTTGGAAGGAAACCTTCATTTCTTTCATTCCAAACATAAATTGGAAATATCTCCTGAGCCTAAATGTCCCCAAAAAGTCAACCAATGAAATAAATAAAAATAAATAACCCATACTTTTGTAATTTTACTATCTGCCTCTAACAATTATCTATATTTAATCTGGTCTTTTGCTGGAATATTTTTAAGGAAATTAAAAAAAAAATCACCAAAAAACCCCCCAAACAACAACAACACCACCACCATAAACAAACAAACACATCCCACCCCCCCCAAAAAACAAAACAAAACAAACCACAAAAACAAAAACAAAACAAAACACAAAAACAAACAAACAAACAAACAAACAAAAAAAAAAACCAAAAAAAAAAACCCCAACAACAACAAAAAAAACCACAAACAAAAACACCACACTTCATTTTTAGGAATTATGAAGACATTTCTGACTATTTAAGATGTCAC
The DNA here is from genome assembly GCA_013400275.1 of Rhadina sibilatrix. Lineage (NCBI taxonomy): Eukaryota > Metazoa > Chordata > Aves > Passeriformes > Phylloscopidae > Rhadina > Rhadina sibilatrix. Next base: position 30,675 of record VWYO01015711.1, read on the forward strand.
CCACATTGAAATTAAATGCAATAGAAGTACTTCTTATATATTACAAATGTATGTGTAAGTTGTTCTCAGATGAATAGGATGCTACATAAGAGCTATCCATTCACACTTCATTCTTTATCACAAGTAATAGTATCTTTGATACAGGCAGCATCATCGTCTTTTTTCTTTTTTATTTGTTCTTACTAATTCAACATAGTAACTAATGCTTTTAAATGCCCCATCAATAAGAGCCAACAAAAAACTTTTCAGTAAAGTCAGCCATAATATATTTTCTTAAAAAGCTGTATCACTATCTTTAGTCATTATACAGTTATCCTTATATTTCTTATATAAACATGTCTGCAAAACCTATTTGATTATTACACTATGATACCATAGCTACCAGTTACTCTCACCGACTTTTAGGGTTTGTTCAAAAACCATTGTAGTCATGTAGGGACTGAATTTCTTATTGCTGTAGTGGGGGTTCTTAGATCACACAAATCACCCTTGTATGTCACATACAACATTATTATTATTATTATTGTTGTTGTTATTATTATTATTATTATTATTATTATTATTGCTGATAGTTTTAAAGCCTTGGTGGTGTTGAGTGGTGGTTATTAATGAATATAGAAAGGCAGTAGGTAGGGAGAGCTTTTTATACACAATGAAAATGGCTATTCGGCCTAAGTGAAAGACAAGATGATAAGACTAGGATTTTTCAAATTTGTGTTTATTTTAGTTCTATTTGTCCCCCTAGGGCTGCTGGGCTGATGGTTGTAGCCATTGGTAGTGTTAAGTGGGTGAGATGTTAGGAAGGGAATAGTGACTGGGCGAAATTTCATTAACCAGTGGTTGGGGGTGAGCCTTGAAGGACTTCTGGGAATCATAAGTGGAATGGTACTAGTCCTAGTTTTATGGTGATTGCTATTGTCATAAGGAAACATGGTGGGGCAAGTCTATGGATAATGTTTCATTGTCCAGTAGATCATACATTAGTCATGGTCGAGAAGAGGACTAGTGCCCTATTACTATGGCTTACTGGACACCAAACAACGTCATCCGCCCTAATAACTCCACTCACATTAGTTTCTCTGCCTGCAAAGTATATACAGGCCTAGCAATACTTACTGCCTCTACATGAACCTATGGTTCTGACTACTTACATAACCTAGACTTCCTATCATGTTAAAAAACAATTATTACTTTCCTCCCTATAGTCTTCTTATCCTCCTGCCCAAAATTCCTTTGAACTGACCACCACACATAAACTCCTAATCACCACCCTCAGCCTACAATGACTACTCCTAGAATACTAACCCCCTCAAACACTAGCGTTGACTAAATCCTATCCCCTCTACTAGTACTATCTGGCCAAATACTATCTCACACAATCGTAGGGAGCCAAAACAACCTGCAATACCAACCATCAACATGAAAAGCAGTATTTATCACAAACTTAATCAGAGTCCAACCACTCATTACCTTCTTGGCCACAAAACTAAACTTACTCTTGGACCAGCAGAGCCATACTGAAGAGTATTTCCATGATATAGGATAGCATAAGCAAAGACATAAGAACACAGGATCTATTTATCCATTCTGCAGTTTTTCTTCAAAAACTCCACCTTCCCACGTTGACTACATTCTCATTGTCTGGCTAAACACTACCTAATCCCTGCATGTCCAGCCTGAAGACCTGCAATGGGAGATGCAGAGAGCTGGGGCCAGAGATGACATCTTCCCACCATGAACAGGAAAAAGAAGACCAGGTTAGGAAATAAGGAGACAGACCCTGACACTAGCAGCTCCTGCTGCCAGCAACAGGATAGTAATGGGAGCTGTGATGTCTTGGGTCATGCAGGTATTCACCAGCATATTCCTTGACATCCAAAGCACAAAACCAGCAGCAATTAACTGTTAAGGTAGCACAGGTTGCTCTTCCTCTTTTCTTCCAGCACAGATCAAGCAGACATCAGGGCCATGCCTGCCCCAGGTAGCCAACAGCCATAGGCAGCCACCTCTTAATTTTAGCGAAGTTCTGTACAATGGCCAAATTTAGGAACTTTCTCTCCACTTTCATAATAAAATCTAATATATATTAGAAGTGTGGAAAAACTCAGTTATAGGACCTTAAGTTCACATATAAGAACCAAATTAGATGACAAGCTAGCAGAAAACTGCTTCAATTGACCTTCATTTATCATACTGCTGGGGTTTTTTCTACTCAGTAAATACACTTTACTACAGACTATGTGAGACTGTTTAGCACACTAATGGATTGCTGCCTTATATACAAGGAAGCAGTTTTAATAGGCTAAACAATTAACCTTGAAGTACATTTCATGCTTCTAAGCCTAGAAAAAATTGTTGTCTGCTCCTGGTTTTGATGAAAATATATATAAAATGCCAGTTTTCTGACATAAATCTTGCCTCTAAATCAAAGACTGACCCTTGCTGTTGAACTTTACTATATCTGAAAGTAGAAATTAAATATATATAAATACAGAAAATTATATACCTGTGAAGCCTTCTATGTATAAGAAATTTAGTCTGAATGGAGTTCTAGTCCCAAAGAAAAGTTGTTACAGCTGACATCAGCTGGCTCTTCCTAATCTTTAAGGTGCTGAATTCTGGTCTCTGTTTTGGAAACTTTCTTTAGATAAATCTGAACTTTTCATTCTGTGTGGAAGTGAACTATAAACATATATTTTTTTGATCTTAATTTCCTAATTACCAGAAATGGATCAGCGTGGTGATATTTGAATTGCACACAATTTGGATTGCACACAATTTCAAATTTCCCTAAATATTAATTTTATTATTATAGTTACAGGAAGTCCACATTATACCCTCATAATCATGGCATGTGGAACAAAAGACAGGATTTTATACAGATTTTACTCTTTAACAGAAGCATAACCCCATATGCACTAAAACGTTTTATTCCTAAATTTACTTTCCAACTTCCAGATGTTAAAATTTCCAGACCTTTTTATCTTCTTCTGACCTATTAAAAATTGCTGTCTGCCATTCTGAGATCATCAGTCTTGCAGACACCATGACTGTTTCATGACAACAGTTTTTAATACATACTACATTATTCTGATAGTAATAAATTTTGTAAAAATAATTAATTATGTTCATTTAGGTTGTCTTCCATTGAAGTGTTCCCTTTCCCGCCACGTTGGACGCCAACTGAAGTGTTCCCCTTCCCTCTGCCCCCCCAGTCAGCTGCTAGCTCAGGATTTGGGGAGGTTTGGGTGAGGGGATCTTCAAGATAGGGAGAAGAAATCCAAAAGAGGCTCCTTACCTTGAGCGTATTCCAAGGTTTATTCCAAGAAGGGATCCCAGGGGTCAAAGAAGCAGCACATGGAGGGATGGGGCTTTTTATCTCTTTTGGGATGGGGGGTGGAGTTACCTGGCTCAAGGCCATAGGTCAGAGTCAAGGGGCAGGTGGGGTCAGACCAAAGGTACAGTCTCAGAGGGAGTTTCAAGGGGGAGACCAAACACTAGGGGGATACAACATTCCATTATATATAAATATCCATTTTCAGTGAGGTATTTAGGACAAGAATTAAAACCAAGCTTTTTACATCTATGTTATGAACTTAGAATGCAAGACCACTTAAAATAAATAATCCAGAGGCAATTTACACATGGCTACAAAATCTTGACTTAACAGGATTGGGAACAAGTTCTCTCTCCTACAATTGCTTAACTTGTCTTTACTCAGTGTTTTCTCCTATTTCATGAGCCTCTTATTCCATCACAACAGAAACAAATGCAGGCCTCCTGGTGCTGACTCAAGATGTTGTCATTTTCTCTTTGGGAAGAAATCTATTATCTAAAATAAAAATACGTCAAAGATTTTAAAATAAAATACATAGCTGATTCTTGTCTTTCTCCTCCATAGATTCTCCAATGTGTCTTCAATCTATGCTTGCTTTTAAATTCCATAAACTGAAACCTTTTATAGTTAACATATCCTCTCATTTTTTTATCATAAGTGAAGTTCCATATCAATTATAATCAGGTATGAAGATTTAGGCCTGAAAAATTCCTTACACATCCCTAAACTTTGGACAAATTCAGGCCTTGTTTTTGTTTTGAACTGTTAAATCAACTTTCAGGCCCAACCACAATTTCTAGTTATTTGTGAACATGCAAACATAAAAAAATACAGAGTTAACTCATGCCATCCTAGGCCAGAATAAATGATGAATATCCTCTCCTCATAGGGAACAGTTTGAAAATCAGATTTTCAGGAAATCTCATGTGAAAACATAATCAACTTTGGAGTGATTCCAACAGAGAGACCCTCTATCCCTACTGACTCCAGTAAGAGTCTTAAGAAACCAAGCTCCTGGATTTCCAGAATACAGAGCAGAACAATCAGGATGGGAAGTAATACAGTTAGCAAATTCCTCTCAAACTAGGAAGGAGAACTTGTTACACAGGGAGTAAAAAGTACTAGCCAGTGCTAGTGCACAAATGCCCATCTGCCTCTAAAGCTGTTCCTGCTGTTCCTGATGTCCTCCAAGACTCAATAGACCAATTTATATCTATGGGCTTGACAAAGATGTTGATAGGGTGACAATACTGAGATTGGGTTTGCTTTGAGCAGAGGAAATTTATAAACCTTCACAGATTGTTTCCTTGTATGCAGCTCAAAGAAGAGGAATCTGCTGCAACCCTGCAATAAGAGTAGCACATTTGAGTTTTGAACATTTTCCAGTGCACTCCCCAGTGCATAAATCAGGATGGTGGCTGTCCTGGCTGCAGCACCTCCTATTTTAACCGATACCACCAACAACATGAATCCTTTGCCAAGGGAGCCAAGAGGCTCCTTTGCCAAGGATGTGTCCTTCCATTCGTCAAGATCCTGAAATTTTCCTGGGGGAAGCACAACCTGACAACCCTTTTAATTCTAACACAGCTGTAAGCCTTCTGACCCTTCTGCAGAAGCTGCATTGCAGCAAAGCCCTCTCATTAGCTTGCCATATGCCATAGATGGGTGTGTTGAACAAGGATTGTGATTTTTCATTGACATGCCATGCTTGCAGTGCTGAGGAACCCAAAAAGGCAGTTTCCCCACCCACTACTGCTCTCACACCACTTATTTCTTCTGACCTGAAATTCCAACTTTATATTCTCTGAAATGCTTTACACAAATACAACACCTACCCACCAGCTTCTTCCACATCTTGTGCTCTGGAGACAAAACACCACTTTCAGCATAATAAGGAATAGAGAAATTCATCTAGGACTCTGTCCTGCATGCTGGACCTACCATGAAAAGGCCAATATATCACTCAGAATTATTACAATCAATTAGCAGTAAATAACCAAATACAAAATATCATCAGAAGAAAGCTGCTATCACAAAAAANATGTAATGTCCCAGGTAAAAAAAAAAAAAAAAACAAAAACCAAAAACAAAACAAAAAAAACAAACCAAAAACCCCAACAGTTTTTCAATGCACTGACAAAGAATTAATTGTAATTAAGAAAATATTAATTCCAAACAATCACTGTTAGAAAGTAGGGTGTCCTATCTAGAAAACCTTTATAGTCCCATGTCAGACAGGTAAAGCAGATGTTTGTAGAGGCCCTGACTACTTTAAAGTACATCAAAACAAAAAACCACTCACTTAGGTGGGATCCAGAAATGGCAAGGTATGTGACAGTATACAAAATACCATGTTCAACAGCAGCATCTTTCAGCCACTGCTTTAAAAAAAAAAAAAAAAAACCAATTAAAAAAAAAAAATCTGTGACTAAGCTTCTCTACTTTCATATTTTACTGCTAGACTTCCACAAATTCAATTATCTCCTTTTCTTGCGGGATCATGGTATTTGGGGAAAGAGGGTCCTGTGAAATGTATAAAAAGAAGCCTGGTTCTTGGAAATCTTCCTTTTGCTCTTGAAAACTTGAAGCAGATCTATTTCACAGCAGAATACAAAGCAAATGCATGAAAAACAAAGGTCATTTAGCTATAAAAGATCAAAGTCCAGAGTCTGACACAGATACTTCAAATTATTTTGCCAGATTGTATCTTGAAAATCCATTTTTCAAATCAGAAAGAATGTGTGTAATTAGAGAATTACTGAATAAACAATGTTCACTTTGAAGAAATGGAAAAAAATGCCATTATATCAAGTGAAACAATCTAGATAAGGGGTGGGGGGCAAGAGGTTGTGGGAATATTTTCTGAAGATAGCAAGTTTAAGAATGATGGATTATTTGTCAATCAAATTCCAGCTTCTGGCTGGAACAGAACCCATAAAAGCACATGCACATGCTCCAATAACAGCCACTTAGGTTAGCTGGGAGTAGATAACAGAAGAATAAAATACTGGTTCCTAAATGTTTCATTCAGTTTTGAGGAAAATACTGACATGCTACTTGAGTATTACCTTGCTGATATGTCAATACTTCATCTTTACAACAGCTCCATATAATTATTCTAATTTAAAGGAAAATGAAATAAACATAGATGAGAATAAATGACCAATGAAAATGAGCTAAGGCCAGTGACAAAGCCAGCAGTAGACTTCTTACTAGCTCTAGTTTCAATATCTTAGCATATAGCAGACAAAAACCTGCTAAAGCATTTGCCCTTTTCATTACTTCACTTAGGTATGGTTTAAATACTGTACCTTGAAACCAAACTTTAGACTTCATACTGTCTCTAAAGTCTTTGAAAAACACTCAACTATAAACAATCATTTCCAAAAAAATCACAGTCACTGTAAAATTTAAAACAGTAAGAACAGATAAAAGTAAGCTGAGAATGAACACCCTGTTAGAATTTCACTCCATCAGAATTTCTGCATCTTCAAATCCTGTAGGACATGTAAATGCCACACACTCTTCGCATTCCCAAGTGGAATTGGGATTTCCCACTCCTTCAAGTGGAAGGAGTTCCAAATTTGTCTATCATCATTTTCTACTTAAACAAGGGAAAACTATCTCAGCAAATAGCAATTTGGAATGTTGTTGGGCTAAGAATTATTTGCAGATGTAAAGAGTAGTGCAATCAACTCATGCAGTCAGGTAACAGTACAGGACTGTGCCCAGTGAAAGTTCCATGGCATCCCAGTACACACTCAGACTTTCTCCATCCTACCTACTCTACACAATCCAGGAAGGAAAGGGTGGAGGAGGGGAGCACATGGCTGTTCAAAGGGGTTGAGGTGTTGGAGTGACACTTCCATGGAGAGCAGCTACAATAATGGCAGGAGAGAGCAGGGAGCTGGTGCTGGAAGGACCCCTCCCATTCCCAGCATTTGACCAGGAAAAGGCATAAGGGAGAAGAATAGCAACCACATGCACCTCAGCTGTGACCAGAAGATCGTTGTTCTTCCTGAACAAAAGGGCTCAAAGAGCTCCTTCTTTGGAGCCACAGTGGTGTCTGAAGGGATGCAGTCTACTGCACTCCTAATGCTCACATAAGCCATTTGTGCCATGGATCTTTTCAGAGCTTGATGCTAAGAGCCTTTGATTGTTATGTCACATTAATCAATCTCTATATATGTGTTTGATAGTCCTCTCCCTCCAAAGAAAGGCTGCCCTCCCAATGTGTTTTGTTCAAGTAATATGAATCAGAAGGTTTTGGCTTTTACGGTGTGTTTTTAACCGCAAGTAACTATCACACATAGATGTGTTGAGACTTAAGCCTCCAAATTAATTTTTATATCAATACACTGTTTTTTTTTAGTCGGTTGGGTATGTAACACAGAACAAAACAGTAACTGTTCTTAATCGTAAGCAATCCAAAGCTAATGAGAAGGTATTTTTCTTGACAAATTTGATCTCCTGAAGCTGTATTCTGTGAAAAGCCATTGTCCTATACTTGCAGCTATTCTGTTCAAACCATCCAAGAGCACATAACTACAGCTTGGGTAGCAATGAGCCCAACTTGAGAGCTCTCCTGAGAGGCAGGATATGTTTATTCAGGCTCAAGAATCTATGATTTTTGATTATCTCATCTTGTTGGCTGAGAAGTTTGGAGTCTGCACGGGCTGAAGTGTATGGGAACTTTCTTCAAGAGGCATCTTTATCAACTAATGGAACCAGTGAACTGAAGAACAGGTCACTAAAAATAATAGAGTAGGGTTTGTTTTCATGTGTAAAAATTGGTACTTCCTGCAAAAATAGATTGAAAGATCCCAAAATTACTATAATTGCAATTTCTTGCTGCTGTAGTAGATTTTACCTCATTCTCAGAAAATCTTTAATAATTTAGAAAAACACTACAAATGAATTAGAGAACTTTAAACAACCACCTGCTCCTGAAGCTTCTTTTTGGAACCTCAGACTTATCATAGTTCAACCCTTGAGCTATATAGCTATATAAGATAATGTAAAGTAAATAGAGGAGAGTTCATTTCCACTATATTCATGAAGACCTTGCTGTGATTTTTGTTATATTTTTGGAAAGTCCTGGGATCTTTTTTGAAATGTATTTTTTTAATATTTGGGGGAGTAATATCAGAAAATATTTTTTCCAAGTTTCTGTCTCGAATCACATGTACTGCCCTGAGGCATGAGGCTATTCAGAACACTGAGATTTTGGGCTACATTTACTAGAGCAACATTAGTTCAGACTTGTATCACTTTCTTCTAGGCATGATGCCCTGTAAGCATCTACCAGGTGAGTTCTTTAGTAGAGGTGATGGGAAAAAGAAAACTTTTTATTACTGGATTGAGACTAATTTTTAAAAATCACAGAGCTGGAAGGCTCACCAGAGCTCAAACCTGTCTCCTTACAATCTACAGTGGAAAACTGGAATAAATACAGTCTGCAAAGATTTAAGTAGAGGGCATTGTTTTCTGTTTGACAGAAACTGAATGTAGCTCAAAGTTAGTAGTTGAATGACATAGCCTCCTTTCCAGCTCTTTATACAATTGGAATTACTTTTATTTCTAGAGACAACTTCATATGTGAAAATCAATCATTTTGCCTTATTTTTATTTCCACATTTTCAAGTAAGAAGTTTTAAAATTCAGTAGCATTTATGCAGAGTGTTACTCTTCACTTTCACAGAATCACAGAATCACAGGATACACTGAGTTGTAATGGACACACAGGGATCATCAGGATCCAACTCCTGACCCTGCAAAGCACCAGCCCAAGAGTCACACCAGGTGCCCAGGAGCACTGCCCAAATATTTTTTGAACTCTGTCAGACTGGTGCTGTGACCACTTCACTGGGAAGCCTCTTCCAGTGCCCAACCAGCATCTGGTTGGAGAACCTTCTGATATCCAACCTAAACCTCTCCTGACACAGCTTCAGGCCACTACCTCACATTCTGTCACTTTCACCACAGAGAATAGATCTGTGTCTGCCCCTCCTCTTCCCCTCACAGGGAAAGTGTAACTGCAGTGAGATCTCCCCTCAGTCTCCTCCAGGCTGAACAGACCAAGTGACCTCAGCCACTCCACACTTCAGGCTTCCCCTGAGGGCCCTTCACCTTCCTTATTGCTCTCCTTTGGGCACTCTCTAAGAGCTCAATGTCTTTTTTATATTGTGGCACCCAAAACTGCCCCCAGCACTGGAGGTGAGGCTGCCCCAGCTCAGAGCAGAGCAGGACAATCCCCTCCCTTGCCTGGCTGTGATGCTGTGCCTGATGCACCCCAGGACACGAGGCCCACCTGGTTGCCTGGGCACTGCTGGCTCACGTTCAACTTGCCAGAACACCCACATCTGTTTCCTGCACTCATTTCTGCTTTCCAGGCTCTCCTTTCCCTGTCTGTCTGTACATCCAGGGTTGCCCCATCCCAGGTGCAGAATCCAGCTCTTGCCTTTGCTGAACTTCATATGGTTGGTGCCTCTCATTTGTCAAGGTCGCTCTGCAGGGCCTCCCTGCCCTCAAGAGAGTGGACAGTTCCTCCCAGTTTTGTATCATCTTGAATTGAATCTTTGAATTGCTTATTATCCTTTCCAGTTCTGTGTCCAAGCCATTTATGAAGAGCACAGAGTTGAGGATGGAGCTCTGTGGAAGGCCCCTAGTGAGAGGTCACCAGTCTTATGTCACCCCATTTACTGTAACCCTCTGTGCCTGCCCGTGAGCCAGTGGCTCATCCATCACACGAGGTGTTTATCTAGCTGTGGGCTGGACATTTTGTCCAGAATGATATCCTAAGGTGACTTTATGATGCTTGCATCCCCAGCTGTCTGTTCTGTTCATGCTGGATATTAAGTTCTGCACCTTTAGGACTGGTTCTGAGAGCGAAGGGGGAGAAGTTGTGCAGTTTGTTTTCAGACACTGCACTCGCTCCTCTGCATTCCCTCCCATGGACTGTGGTGTCTGCAGCACTGACAGTGGGAGCGAGCTCCTTTGCTTTTAGTTAGTTTTTTTTAGCTAGATGAGGCAGAGAAGCTCCTTGGACTGTGTCTGTTCTTTTTATTGGAACTGATCGGCCCTGCTGGACTGAAAAGCCCGAAGAACACCGGGAGCTCACACCTGTGTCCCACCGGGGCCCGGGATGTGGCATTTTCCAGCGCAGCACGGACTGATGAGAGATGAGTGAGCTGAGCTACACCACACAACAAGGACTGTCTGAATTTGCCATCTCTTCAGGACAGTGAGAGGTTCCATTGTTTAATATTATTCATTTTTCCATGTTTGTGATTACTTTGCTTGTTAAATAGGTTTTTCCACTTTTCTCAAAGGAGTTTTATGTCTCCCAAACTGGTGGGGGGAGGGACCACTTGAACTTGCTTTCTAGAAGGGCCCATTCAGAAGTTTCCTCCCAAATTTGCCTTTAACCAGGATGGATGCTCAGAGGGACAGTACTGAAAGCTTTACTGAGATCCAGAAAGATAACATTCACTGGGCTTCCCTTGATTAGCTAAGTGGATTGCTGCTTGTAAAAGGGACTCAAATTTGACAAGCAGGACTTTCCCCTCATGTGACCAATGACTATAATCACCAGGTTCCCGTTGGCTCAATCTCTCTGGATTCCCAAGACTGCTCTAAAATCATCCAAGAAAGATTTTGCAATGACATTAGCTAGCTCTTTAGGAATTTTTGGATGAATCACATAAGGCCCCATACATTTGTAAGGGAAGCTGAAGCAGCTTCATGAAAAGATGAAGCAGCATCATGATAATTTCCTCTGAAAATACATCTGGGTCTTCAAGGCATGCCAAGTTTCCATGATTTGGATGCCCTGGATCCAGCCTCAACAATTTCAAACCCAAATCTTCAAGCCTGCAGCAGAATACCTGGAAGCTTGCAGCTTTCACAGCTGCTGTCTCCCAGCAGAAATGCCAGGACCCAAATGGGGTCAGGAATTCCATTCTTGCAGCCTCCAAATCTCACCTGCATAGAAAGCCAGGAAAGTTTGGTTTGGCTGACTGTCCCAAAGCCACATATCTCCCTCTTCAGATCCAGAGTAAAACTACAAGAAGGATTTTCACCAGGCTGGGAAAAGAAGAAACATCTCTCAGGTATTTAGACATATTCTTTCAGAAACTCCTTTTAGATTTTGTAGAAAATTGCTCAAAAGAACATGTTTTGAAACAGACTTTTTGTTGTGTGTAATAGTTTGCACTTTTGGATCAGATGAATTATAACGGAATAAAGGGTGTGGGAACATATAAAGTGAAACAAATCTGATTGTGAAATGAGTTTTCAGCATATGATTTATTCTATTTCAAATATTAGTAAAAATAAAGCAAAATTCTAGAACAATACAGAGTAAAAGGCAGAAGCAGAAGGAATTTTAGAAGTAATTGGTTTTCAAATTAAACTTACACAAGCAGGATAAAGGTTCTGTCAAATACAGCCATGCACTAAACTGAAACTCATATTCTGTATATATTTTCATCTTGCAAGCCTGTTAATGGGAAGAAATGGTAGAAGTCAAGACTTGAAGTGCTAGAAGGCGGTTACCTTAAAGTCAGCTATGAATGTTTCACAGATGAGTTTTAGCTATGCACCATTTTCTTTCCGAGTTTGAGAAGATTTGTGCTCTGTCATGTTTTGCAGAGTTACTTATTTGAGTTTTGGATTGCAGTCTGGAAATTACTACTTAGAACCTCAAACCTTCTTAGAGATACATACTATTTTTCAGACCAAAATGACAGAAAAATAGGTAAACAAACAAACAAACAAACAACACAGTATCCTGAAAGTCTTATTTATTTTTGGAGTCTTTATTTGCTTTAAACATAAATCCTTTCCAAGATTCCCCAGAGAAAGAATTTTTCATAATTAAGAAATCTGAGAATTTGACCAAATATAAAGCAGATGGAAAGACAAGAGAAAAAGTAGCAATAAAATTAAATTACACTAAATGGGTACTTCTCAACAAAGGAAGGAGAAAAACACTTGAATGGAAATAAATTAGGATATTTAATAAATCATTTCTACATATGATGACAGTTTTTCCAACATTTTGCTATTTCCATAAATCCGGGAAAGATCATCATGGGGACACAATATAAAGAAATGAAAAAAATTATTTGTTCACTTATCTCTCTTTCTAGAAAGTCTTCCTGCAGAGCAAGCTGAGCTGCCAGAAGTCTTCCTAAAACATTTATCTGTGAGCAGCTGCAGAAACAAGGATGGTCTAGATCAATCTGAAAAACACTAGGGGAGTTAACAGGCAAAATAATCATTGACAGGGAGAGCATACTTTAATGCAAATTCATGAGAGAGAAAAAGGACCAAAGGATACGCACAGTGTGCGGAGGGAAGCATCCCTAAGCTGCACTGAGCAGAGTGGGAGTTGGTGGTGGGAGATTTCACTTTCTGCAGATGCTGAGGTCAGTAGCTTATGGCTGGGAGATTCTCTGTGTAGAAGCAAGACACAGAAAATTTTGAAAAAGTTGTCACAGGACCCTGGGAAAAGTAAGAAATGGGAGAGAGCGGTTTAAGAGTTAAATTTATGCCAGTCTGTGTTTATGTGAGTGCCACACCTTTTCTGTACAAACTGACTGAAGCAAGTCAAGGTCTGGGACTGGAACCAGATCATGTTTGCTCAGTGATGTACTGAGGGAAGACTCTGATGCTTACACTGATGTGCCCATTCACTCTTCACTGTGGTGTCCACAGGTTTGCTACCAATCTCTGGAATGAAAAACAGAAGATTACTGCCAGTGCATAGCTTTTGTGACTGAATGGTTCTGCTGTTCTCCCTCAACACTGCAAAGCAACACTCCAATATAATTATATCCCTCAAAAAGACTTTTCATGGCAGACATTAACAGAACTTTTAGCACTACCAAAGGCCAAGCTACTGAAAGAATCTCCATCATAGTAACATAAATACCCATCTAGCGGAAGACCACATCCCTGGTCTGAATATGCCAAATATAGGATGTATTTAACTGTCCTCAACTGTGTGTTAGTAAATCAGGAAAGTATAAATATCTAAGGGAGAGGTGGGTTAGAAAATACAAACAAAACAAAACAGAACCAAACAAATATCAGCTAAACAAAAAACTCCAAACAAATAAAAAAAAATCAACCATTTAGAAGAAGTAAAGTAGCAAAGCTGCCGAAAATCATATAAGCTGACTGTGGACATTTTGCATTCCAACTTCCCTTTATCTCACTATATTTCCTGATTTCTATACATACTCTCTGCTGCTTTCATTTTAGTATTCTTCACATGCTGCTGTCACACGGACAGACTGAGGCTGTCAGGCCACGGCTCACAGAACACTTCTCCCAATGCATTTATTCTCCAATTGCTTTGGGAAATGATAGTGCTCTTGTTCACAGACAGCCAGCTGTGACCCATTCTGCCCTGGAGCTTTCCCCAGCCTTCTCAAGGATATTTTCTCACCAGATACAAAGACTTTTATAATGCTCTGGACCTGTAGTTCTTAATTTGGGCAAGTCTTACTCAGATTTCATTAGGATGATGTGAAAAAAAAGAGCCAAATCTGCCTTTGAATCTTAAAGAAGTCTCTCTCTCTCTCTGTCTTTCTTTCTCTTTCTCTCTCTCTCTTTCTCTCTCTCTTTTTCTGTGTCTCTTTCACTCTGCCAATTTTATTTTTCTCCTTTTATTGCTTAGGATGCCATTAGCAGAGCTGTAAATGTTCACTGTGTTGTTGCCAGGAAAAGATCCTTGTGCTAACATCTGTGTTCAGAAAGTGAATATTAAAGGACTGTCAGCCCTGATGCTGATTCCTGATGCCTGGCACCTGGCAGTGATTTACCTCGCTGTAAAGTCAATACATAACTCTCAAATAACAATATTTTAGTCAACTTTGCATTCCATTTGCACTCATTTCAGTTACAAAATATTTGACATGGAAAGGAGAAGCTTGACTGTTTAGTGGGAAGTTTTTAATGTATCAAATTATTTTTGAAATCTTGGTGTAAACCATTTAGACCTGTCTAAAATTCTATGTATTAGAAGCAAAACTTGAAATTACTTTAAGAAAATGACAGCAGTAACGTTTATATTTATAAATTTTAAATAAAAAAGCACTATAATTCAAAATTTTTTAGATTTATTTAGTATTTTGAACTTGATGTGTTCCAGAAAAATGTGGCATTTAGATTTTTTACTTATCAGCCTTTAAAAACTATATTTATAATGCTTTTGCACAAGCTCCCTATATTTCTGTATGTTAGAGGTGCACACTCCAGGCAATGTGTATACTGCATTTTTTCTAATCCAAGTACATGGGAAGACTACACAGTCAGTAACTTTGGAGACTACTATTACTGCAATTTATTTTTCCTATATTACTGCAAGAAATGTCACACAATCTGTAATATGCAAAGGCAGAGGAAAAATTACTGTCCCTGCACTAAAGATCTAATGCAGTAAAGAGAAAGGATCTTGTGAAAATTACTGTATTCTTTCGAGTACTGCAGTCAGTATAGTCTAATACAGCCTTTCTACATTCCTACTATAAACTCATTAACCATGCTCTCCCTAAAAAAACCACCCCACATACTGTGTCATCTTTCATCGTATTCAAAATTACTCATTTATCCCTCCGACAATGCATAGGCAGGAAGGCAGTGTGCCCTGCCTACAAATGGATTCTAAATGTGCCAAGAGTATATTCCTAAGCTTCCAGGAAAATGTTCTTGTCTGTATATGAGAATATTCGAAAAAACAAGAACTCTTAAGTGTCTTTCCCAGAGCATGAAATCCAAGATTGTGATCTATTTTATCTTATGACATTAGAACATTATCACAGTATTCCATAGGCATCATAATGGGCAACTTCAGAAGTTATGAGGTTCTTAAAGATGAAGAAAGTCCCAATGTAAATATTCCAAAGTAACAAAAGTTGAAAATCAGCATACTGATTTTGTTGAAAGAAAGACTCCAAAGCAGCTTTCAAAGACCCACTCAGCATCTGTCTACTACTTCAAACACCAGAATTTTTACAGTTTGCCCCTAGAGTTCATCCAAATAAGCCTACTTAGAGAAAATAGGCAAAACTCTCCCACAAGGCACTATTTTTAGGGAAGATTCATTATGTAGTCACTATTTTCCTCAAACAATATGTCAGTGGTGACACCCTGGCAGGTTGCATGAACTGCCTTTATTCTCAGTTATGACAGTATAAATCAGAAATACCTCCACTGACCTCCTTGGAATTCCAGCAGCAAAGGACTGGTGAACTGACTTCTTGGCACTTGCTGACAATAGCCTTTATTAAACCCTCTGTGCATGTAAGAGTGGCCAAGTTGTTCACAAGGATAGGAGAACAGGTGTAATTAAACAAATATTGCAGAAGTATTCCAAGTCACACACACAAAGTCATTCCTCATTTTTCAAATAATTGTCACAGAGTGAGTGGGAGAAATTGCAAAAAATCCCTTATTTTCTTAAACTGAAATTTCAAACTATTAAAGGAATAAAAAAGGTAAGGTAAAGACATATAGATGTAATAAATTATGATAAAGTCAATGTCAAATTACTGGCATACATTTAAAGAATACTAAATACTAAAAGTAAAATTGAAGAGATCTAATTGATACCAGATTATTTAGTAATATACCAGTTAATTTAGTAATATGCATGGACTAGTGATTAAACAATTTACTATCAAAAGCCAGAATGGGGGTACAGAAATAGCAGTCTAGTTGTCTGACGTGACCCGGGGTGGCCAGAAAGGATTACCTTTTGCAAATTTAGAGTGACATATCTTCATCAGTCACAAGCAGACAGCTAGAGCAAGTGAAACCTCTGCAAGTTTGCACCAAGGTGAGTAGTGCAGCTGACACTCCTGAGAGATAGAATATCATCCAGAAGAACATGGAAGAGCTTCAGGAGTGAGCCCACCAGGACTTCCTGAGGTACAACAAGGCCACATGCAAGGTGTGACAGCTCATTTGGAGCAATCCCCAAAGGCTTGGGAATGAGTGGATTGAGAGTAGCCCTGCCACAAAGGACTGGGGGTCCTGGTGGATGAAAAACTGGAGATGTCTTGGCAACATACATTCATAGCTCAGAAAGTCAACCAGACTGCATCAAAAGCATTGTGACCAGTAGATCAAGGGAGATGATTTTATCTCTCTGCTTTGCTCTAGTGAGACACCCCTTCGGAGTCCTACACTCAGCTTTAGGGCCCTCAGAATAGAAAAGACATGGGCCTGTTGGAGTGACTCCAAAGGAGGGCCTTGAAGATAATCAGACAGCTGGGGTACCTCTTCTCTGAGGAAAGACTAGAGAAGACTCCAGGAAGGCCTTATTGCTACAATTCAGTACTTATAGGGGGCTTTTGAGAAAGGTGGGAACAGACTTTTTAGTAGGACCTAATGCAACAGGACAAGGATAGAGCCCAGATAAGTGAAACACTGGAACAGTTTGCCAGACACACTGAAGCATTCAAGGTCAGGCTGGATGGACCTTTGAGCAACCTGGTCTGGTTGAAGATGTCCCTGCTCATTGCAGGAAGGTTGAACCAGATGACTTTCACAGTTCCCTTCCAACCCAAACTATTCTATGATTCAGTGTCAAGGGGAAGGTAATGAAGAGGATGATGATTGTAATCACAATGATGATGATTACTTCGCTTAGTATTAATGATTGTAAAAATCATTAATAACTATTCAAAATTATTAATAAAATCATGTCAATCTATGAATGACAGTCAAAATACAGGGCTACTTTTACCCTACATTATCTTCTGTCCTGCTTCATTTTCAAACACATATTTTCTATTGTCCTCTATCATATAAAGGAGGGCCAATGCTTTTGTTGTAACACAGAATTTTTGGGAATAATATTTACTCTCAGGAAACAAGCAAATATGATTTCCAGTGTAATTGCAACACTCATTAAAACATTTTTTCTCTTTTTTTACAGAAATTATTTGTAGAGATTTCAGTGAATGTAGCTGTCTTACTAATTCGGTTGGTGATACATGGGAAGAGATATTACACTCATCTCTCTCTGTATTTCTGTGGCTAACAAGAATAAAGTAGGAACTAAACCAAATTCCTAAAATCACCAAAAGAAAAAGAAGAAAAACATAATAGTTTCAGAAAAGTAATTTTTTTAGCAGAAATGCCAGACTTTCATGAACTTTTCAAAGTAGACCAAGCCATCCTTTCAAATGTTGGATAAGCCTACTTTTTAAGCAGCATTTCAGAATTGTGATCTTCAGATTTGCCTGAAGATTCCAGTTTCTGTGCTTTTTCTACAACAGGAAAATCTTCATGTTGTTGAACTTGAAAAGAGCATATTAACCCTCATAAAATTCTAGTTCCAATGAAGAGTATACTTGGAAATCATGAAAAGAAAAAAAATATCACCTTTGAAACTATACTTTAAAACTATAACTGATTTTAAACATTATTTTAGAAGCTACATTTGACCCTGCCATCAAGAATTTAATTAGGACATTTCACAAGTAATGACTTTTTATTTTCCAGTTCAACCATCCATAAAATGGAATCCTCTGTATGATTACTGAAGCATTTGTAATTGGACTTTTCTTTACAACTAAGCAGAAGACACACAGTAAGAAATATGTTTTCAAAATTTTGTGTCCTCCAGATTTAGAGAGAAAACATTGCCATGAGGTAAGCATGGAATTGCCGCTCTTTTCCAGAAAGTGACTGTTGAGACCATGAAATTTGTGGCTAGTGATCAGAGAAACACTGCTTGTACTAACAAACCTTTTTCTGTGTTGCTGGATGGCTCACAAGCCTCTGTAATGGGCATGTCTACCTCATTGGACAAGGAGTTACATCCTGCTCTCTGTGCAGGGGTGGGGTGTAAATGCAGAGCAACACCATTAGTTCATATGTCATTGTTCTATTGCTCTACAGTTTAGTTCATATTTTCAGTTATAGACACGCTAGTAACAGACATAAAGAAAGTTGCATATGCCTGTAACCTAATGATTTACAAACACCCTTACTCTAGGTCCTTCTCTCCAAATGGCATACACATTAAATATAGAATTTAATAGTCATATAGTCCCACTGCCCTGCAATGAACAGAGTCAGCTTTCATTAGACTTGATTGTTCAAACACCCAGTCCAACCTGACTTTGAACACTTCCATGGATGGGGTATCCACAGCTCCTCTGGGCAACCTGTTTCAATGCCTCACCACCTTCATTGCAATGGTCGGGTGCAGCTGTCAGTCAATTCCTTCTCCTCAAAATCCTTATGTTTCCACTTTAGAGGTCAGAATGTTGTGGGGGAGCATATCAAAGGCTTTATAGAAATTCAGGCAGGTGACATCCATAACTCTTACCTGATCAAAAAATGCTGCTGGTCAGCAATTTTTTCCTACAGCAGCATTGAGAGTATAGGTGGCTGAAACTGTTTGGCTGTAATTATGAATACTGCTATACAGATCAAGCACTTCCAGGACATCACTGCAGAGCACATCCTATCCCAAAGATAGGTTAATGCAGGCACTTCCAAAACTTTCCAATTTGTCCTTATGAAACCATTACCAGAATGAAACAAAAGTATTCTATAAAAACTTGTTTGACAAAATCCACAGAATTACTAAATTAATTCTGCTTTTTGGTAGGTAAGACTGCAATAAATTTTTATTAAATTCTGTGGAGGTCATTGTTTAGCAGAGAAGAATCTCTGAACATAATAACCATTATAAATATTTATGCTGGTTCTCTAACAGGTCCAAGAGAGTTTGGTTGTTTTTTTGGTTAACAATTAGAAAGTTTGGTAGTAAAATTTTGCCTTTTTTTCATTAACAATTAGAATGTTCTGCTTGCTTTTAAGGAAAACTAGCTATGTACAGAGCAGGTTGGGGAATGTCAGAATGACAAAAAATTTAAGCAGAATACAGTCCTAGTGAAGGTTCATTTTCAGGGAACAATCCATTTTCATCATTATGGTCATGTAGTAAAATCAAACAAAAAAACAGAGTAGAAATTCTGCACTGCAATTACTGGAATTTTACCAAATATTAACCAAAAAAAGTTCCAAAAATAGCTTCAAAAAGATGCATTTGAAGCTAAAATTATGCAAGCAGTGTTTTTATTTATAAATCTATGTTATTCCATCTCTAGAAATGGAGACAACTTGCGTTCTTTTTCTGTATCTCTCATCTGCAGAAGTCAGGCTTCAGATCCTCACCACATAGCATTCTACTCTTTAATATGCACGTTCTATAGGTCTACTGCATGCAGAGATAAAAGCATTATTCATGGTGCCCCAAAGAACTTCAAAAAACACCCAGAATTTTTTATTCCTGTAACCAAGAAGTGTAAAGAAATCTGTAACCTTTAGGTTTTGAAAAAAAAATGGGGTAGTACAGTATGAATGAATAGTTGGATATAATCTGTTCTATACAAATAATACTGAGTCACACAGACTATTTCACACACAGCTGAATTAAAGGAAAATCATTGTATGCTGAACATATTTTACTTATTTACTTACGGCTAAAAATGTAATCGCTCTACAGATGAACAGAAAATAGGGAAGGTTTTGTGATGCTGCCTTACGAAAGGTAAGAAATAGGCAACACATGAATGAAGCTTTACCATCTGTATTGTTTCTTGAAGAACATTGTGTTGAAGGCTAATATGCTACTTTATCTCAATTGTAATGCAGGTTAATCACTCATGATGTAGACCCCAGACTGCTCCTCTATATTCAGCCAACACCTCATGGAGAAAATAGTGTCACTAAGTGAGGAGGTGGCATTGCTTGCTGTAATTAGCAAGTGTTCACAAATAGATGTCTAAAAACAACAGGAAGAACTAACATTGCTGAATATAATGACCAGAAAAAGAAAAAAAAAATGGATCAAATTATTGCCAGCACAATAACTACTTTTCCAAGAAATGAAAACTGCTTCTCGTGACTGCTGTGACAAAGAAAAGAGCATTGCAACTGACTTGACAACTAACAAAGACTTTGGACTGATGTCTTTACTGTCTTCCCTTGACAAATGCAGATGTTCTGGCTTTGACCTTGTTTTTTAAAGCAGGCTAGGCTCTGCACACAAGACTAATGCATGCCAATATTTTTGCAGAGTCACTTGGG
>VWYO01015756.1:0-20713 GCA_013400275.1 Rhadina sibilatrix
AAAAAAAAGAGGTTGCCACCATAATTAGTTAAGAAAACTACAACTCTGCACCATAATCCTCAGTAATAATGAAATCAAAAAAGAATATTAAATTATGCAATTGCAGTGTTTCTGCTAATTTAGATTTTTGCTTAAGTTGAAGACATTTTAGTAGAAGCAAATCTAAAAGCTGAGACAAATTAATTATAGTTAGTTCTGATTTATATTTCTCTTAAATACTGGTGAATAGGAAATGTACAGAGTATATTACATGAGCTGCGTGGGGAAAAGTAGGATTTGAAAGTGTGGTAACAATTTTATTGAGCAACTTTTGTCTTCACAACAATTTAGTAATTTTGGTAGTCAGCTAAAGGACTCTAAGTGTTAACTCCAGTATTCATTTTCCTGAGACAATAAGATTCAAATCCTGTCCATCTGGGAAGCTCAGTTTCTTGCAGGGACATGCAAGCTTATTCTTTTCACTCTCATTCTGAAAGAAATAATATCAGAACAAGTTGATTCTGCTTCCCCAGAATGCTCAATTACTGTCATGATCAGATTAATATCTCCTAACTGCTTTAACTGAAACACATACCAGAAATAAGACATAATCTGCAGTTCAGTAGGATCTCTAAGGTTTGGGGTCAGCTGCCTTTGCAATTTTGCTAAAGTTACTCTCTGGACACATTTATTAAAGAGGGAATCACCTGTCCACTTTAGCCATTATAAATCCATTATTCTTTCTGGTTTTGGAAGTATGTTTCTTTTATATCTGAAACACTAAGATATATTCTTACCAGAATGAGCATCTTCTCCTCACACACACAAAGCAATTTTTCATATGGTTGTTTACTGAAAGAAAAATTTCACTCATTTTTGAACTTCGCTAGCACTTTCATCAAATTTAGTAGGCAAATCATTGAGCTTTACATCAACAAGAGGTTTGCAACAGTTCCAAAAAAAAAGCAGGGGAAAACAGAAAATTCTTTACAGTTCTTTACAGCCTGTACAAGTATAGTACAGGCTGGGGTTGAAGAGATTGAAAGAAGTACTTAGGAATTATTGGTAAATGAAAAATTAGCTATGACCAGGCAATCTGCCCTTGCTGCCCAGTAGATTAAAAGAGTAGTGAGACACTGGAAGAGTGCCCAAAGAAGTTGTGGATATCCCATTCTTGGAAATGTTTAAAGTGAGTGCAGCTGGAGCTTTCAGCAACCTGGCCTAGCAGAAGATGCCCCTGTCCATGGCAGTCTCTTAGAATAAACTATTTTAAAAGGTCACTCCCAATCCAAACCATTCAACGATTCTCTAATTTTATTAAGTCTTCAGACCATCAAGAGTTGCATATGTGAGATTGTGAAGAATGACAGGAATAATTAATAAAATTATAACAACACAAACGATGAAAAAATAAATTCACAATGTAGAAAGCTTCACAAAACATATATGGGAAAAAACTCCTTAATATATATTAGTTATATATATGTGAAATGTGTTTATTACTAATAAGATTCCATGAAATGCAAATTAAACCACTTAAAATTGCTGCGTCAGGTCTTTACTGAACAGAAACTGTCAAGTTTGAGATCCTATATGAACTTTAGGTTGAGGTTTTTTTATATTTTGTGTCTTCAGGGGCCTCAATGGAAACTCATTCAGTTCATAAGTGGGTTGTAGAGAGCAGATGCAAGGTTGCATAAGCAATAAGACCAGAGAATTATGCAACAAATCTTGCAGTGTCATGTACAGACATCAAAGATTAAATTTATTATAATATACTCTATAGGTACCTCTTTTCATAGAGATAAACTAGAAGGAGAATACTAAACTATTCTAAAGATGGGAAGGGAAGGGAAGAACCAAGATAGAATGAAATTGAACTAACAATATATTCAGCTGTAAATGTTCTACAGGAATTAGATTTAAAACTGCTGTCATCCCAACAACATACCACGACAACAAGAAATACAGACTGTCTGATACAATGGGAAGGGCAAATTTTATCACAATACTTAATAAAATTAGATTGCTGCCAAACAATTGTGCCCAAATGAAAACACTTACCTGGCTACCATAGTGAATATGGAGCCGTTACAAGGCTTTGAGCTGCAGAGTTAAGCAGCTATTAGAGTTAAGACTAATGGAGGCAAGGGAAGAGGCATGTTTCTAGTCATGTTTATATGACAGACAAGACTGTTATCTGCCTGTAGGAATTTTGCCTGTAGGAATTTTATCCAGACTGTTATTTGCCTGTAGGATTTTACCCAACTTTTCTGCCTACAGCAGAAGGCAGAAAAGATGGACAGAGTCAGCCCATGGTTCAGTTTTCAGCTCAGTTCATTGCAATATACTTTCACCAGTGGAGGATGTTATCTTCATAGTGAAATACAGCTAGATTATGCTGAAAAATTGGTTGAGAAGATTGAGGTGTGGGCACACAGTATTATCTGCCATCTGAGCATTTGAAACATTAATGTGATGAATGCAAGCACAGCAGATAATGGTAGAAGTGTTTTAGGTAATCCAGTAGTGATTCTATCAAGATCATCATCCACCAAAGAATTAATGCTCCGCATAAGAGTTTGCCTGAGAAAGTGCAGGCCTTTGCTGTGCAAAGTTGTATTCTGATGCTTTCCTTCAGCACTGTGTTGAGCTGTGCACATCCCTTGGCTGCAGGGTACACGTAGCTGGGACTGGTAATGAAGGAGCCTGTAGGCAGCTGCCATTTGCATCAGCAATAACACCACCTGTGTGTGCTTGTATTCATCTCAGAGTGAAGCAGCCTGTTCTCATATGAACATCCTTTTGTTTGACACTAGAAATGATTAATAGGATTGTTCTTTTCTAAGAATATCCTATAAGAGCTCTAAAGACCAAAATGCCATCAAACAGATGGGATCTGCATTATGTGCTGTTCCCTGACTAGAGGTCTTTCTAATGATATACAACTGTTCCCTACATCTGAAGGCATGTAAGATCATCTATATTATTCTCTTTTTCCCTAAAGTGTTAGCTCCAACGAAGGATATTTTAAGCAGCATCTTACTGAAAACAAGTGATCTTTTCACTTGGATCTAAAGAACACCAGTCTCAGCGCCTTGCAGCAATGCATTGCAAATCCCAAGGTAGACAAATCAGACATTTAAGCCATCTGAGAATGTTTGTTTCCCTGCAGTACAAGTTTGGGGATATGAAGGATGTTTCTTCAGTAACTGATGGCAGCACATAGCACTACATTCAATTTTGCTTCGGGGTAGCATCTTCCAGGAAAGAAGGTATCAGTCCCTACTTTAGCTGTTCCAATTCAGAGCACCTACAGTGCAAACATCCTTTCCATCCTATGCTGCTTGTACTATGGTGGGGATAATTCTCCATCAGTGGAACCTGATATAGATATCTGGAAACAATTCTACCAAATCTTCTCATCAGGATGAGTTCCTACTTGTGCAAGGACTCTTTCTAAGTTGTCACACTTGTAAAAGGTCTGGTGTTGATTACAGGACAAGTGATTTGACAAAATATAGATCTATTTTGAGATGGCAAAACTTATGTTACTAAATAGCTCTACTTCTTCATTATGAACAATGGATAAATTTTCACATAATGCTCTCTCTATTGTAGAGTTCCTTGGGGCAAAATGGCTGTGACTATCTGACTTGATTTAAATGACAACTGATTTCCATCATCAAGCAATGTAAAACAGTATAACTGAATCATTGAAACTAAGGAAATAAACATTGCTGTGTTAATAATGATTTTTTTTCAACACTGCTATTTCTTCAGAGTTTATTTTGGTCAAGTAAATTCTAAGAGCAGAAGCACAAGTTACTATTTTCTCCATGGCTGTTATTCTACAGTAGAAGAGTCCTACAAACAGCAATTAGCAGAATGCTAGTGATTGTAAGGAACTTAGAAGCAGAGGAATGGATAGCTGTTTTTTCCTTGGGAACCAAAACACTTGGCAAGTCTGGGGAAGAAGCTTTTGTATAGCAACTGTTCCCTTTGCGAGTGAAAATGAAACAAATTTATAGAATTATCTTATTTGCACAGTTACTAACCTTATTGATCATTGTGTCTGAGGGCTGCAAAGGAATGCATGAGCTTTGCCAGTTGAATGAGCAAAAGTTGTGCAAGATGTTATTGGTGAGAAGCAAATGGGTAACTCTCTGAATTTCTGGAATGAAGTCACTGTGCGTATCACTGTATGCCATGACAAAAACCAAGATAATTTTACTTGTAATTACACTTCTGTGTGACTGGTCACCTAAACTAGAAGACAGTGTTTCAGCTCCTGGACTAGATAACTAATGCATTGAACAAGAAAGAAGCTCATATTACAATCAAAGCCTCAAGAAAAAGCCTAGTGCATTATGTTAGTTATTTTTGATGATAACACTTAAATAAAATTTAAATAATTCCTGCTGACTAAAATTCATCTGTTTGAATAAATATATACATGTAAAAATGACAAAGGTAATGTCTGTTCAGGGATCTAGCAGAGGACAAGACCTCACAGGAAATGAGAAGGAAGCTGCAGGGGTAAACCTTCCATGCTCTCCCTGCTAAGACAGGAAAAGTTACCTGGCATATTTCAAGAAAATCAGTCTGGAAATATATCTGGCACACTTCAAGAAAATCAAGCCTTTCCCTCAGGATTATATTTAGTAGTCAGTGAATTATTAAATTTTCACTTTGCTCATATCGGCATTTCAGTATGAAATCACTGAAGTAATTAATTCTTCGTGGGAAGATACATTTATTTTTACTGCCCTTTAGTAATAGTAGCTTACTATTATGAAATGATTCTCTGAACACATTTATTAGGTATCTGACCATTTTCAAAAGATCATGGATAATTATTGGCAATTTTGTTTTGTAGTATAACAACATAAATATTATTTCTATCCATAAACAGTAAATAGAAATGCTATTTGGTCCTTCTTTCTTCTCAAATGACATATTAACCTTTTTGATTAATCTAGTGCTAAAAGTCACACAGCATTATTTTATTAAACAGCATTTCATGTCGGTCTAAATAGCTCTAATCAGACATCACTAACTGTTTGCCCTTGGAGTGTTCACTTCTTGTGCTATTTGCATAAACAAATCATGTAATACACCTCTCTGATGCAAATCCCATTGATTAATATCACATCTTTATCTTGCAACAAAGGACTTCATAGGTTAAAGATCCACTGACTTGAAGAGGAACAAGAGCAGAGAATGAGAATACTCAGTCCTCAGTCATGTGAAGTTCCCTGTGGTGATGATCAGCGCAATTCCATTGAAAGCAATTGAGCTAAAATGACTTTAATCTACATCTTAATTCCATCAGTTTGCCTGAAAAATGAATAGTCAGGCATTTCACTGGTAACAGCTGGGTTTGTAGGTTCCTACATTCTGTATGACCTTGCCAAATTTCCTCAATTTGAACTCCTTTGTCCTCAAGCTATAATGTACAAAACTATCCATTGAAATCATAAACTCAAACAAGACAACATTTTTTTTTTCACAATGCTTATTCAAGGCTCTGATTTCATTATGCAACAACATATTATGTGTCATAGTTATTTTTCTATTAATTTATTGATTGTTCCCTTTTTGCTAACTCTGATATTCTAATAAGTAGATCAAGAAGAAAGTGGTAAAATGAAGGTCTTGAGAAGGTCTTTGAGAAAACCTCTTCTCTTCTTTTTTACTTCTTTTTTATTTTACTTTGTTTTTTAATTTTTTTTTTTTACTTCTTTTTTTTTTTTTTTTTACTTCTTTTTTTATGTCTTTTTTTAATTTTTTTTTAACTTATTTTTTTGTAGAGAAAGAGGTATTCCAGGGAATTATTGCTTCAGTCAGTGAAAGAAGTGAACTGAAGCTAGAGAAGGTTGACCAGAAATCTCCCATCTGTATCATCAGATGCTGAAAGGTTACTGTGTTATACTGAGGAACAAAGATGTCTAGGGAATATTAGCAACGCAACTTCAGAGTTAGTAACATTAATTTAACATTTCTGAACAAGTGTATTCCAAAGGTCTTACTTCTAAAAAGGATTTTACAGCCTTTACTTTAAAATGATAAAAAATAGGATTTCTCTTTGCAGACCTAGAAACAATATAAAATGATCTTATTATTTGAACATTTCTTTCTTCTCTTAAAAAATATGAAATGAAGGATTTTAAAGAGTGTTGCAGGTCTAAGTGTTAAAAACCACAGAAACTACCCACCGTGTCATATCAAATATTTTGCATCCTTAGGCAGGAACTTAAGTTCAAGACAAGCAACCAGCATTTTCCTGTTGACAGTGCATTTATTAAAATCTGAAGGCTCAAGGATGCCTACAGCAGGCTACAGGTTCAATAAGAAAATAAAATGTTTGCAGTTTCTCATACAGTTTAAGTCAGATATATTCTGAAAAAGGCGAGGCAGAAATGGCCTGAAATATGACATCTTATGATACTGATGGCACTTTTTTGCATTTCTTTATCCTTAACAGTAGTCTTTGTTTTGGTGAGGGTTTTGTTTGTTTACAAAGATGTTTTACAGTGCTGTTTTCTGTTTCTGCTTGATATAAAGCAGATAGGTATGCCAAATTACTGTCTTCCAAGGGAGAAAGGTGATCTGTTCTTTTGTTGACTACTTTGACTTTTAAACAAATGTTTTCTCATTTTACCATCTGCCACTTGAAGAATATTTAAAGTGTGTAAATAAAGTGTGTAAATATTCTATTAAATATTTCATACAAAGCAAAAATCCCAATAACTATTATGTGTGACTGCCAAAACTTAGGATAAAAGAAAATAGTATGAAACATTAAAGAAAGGTGTGTTATTAAAGAACTTTTTAAAGTTTGAATAAACATATTTGGATATTTTAAGGAAAAAAGCGTGTTACCTACTTTGACAATTGAGACCTCCCCTTGGGTTAAAAAAAAAAACAAAAACAAAACCAAAACCAAAACTAAACTCCCCCTGGAGTTTTTTAATTTGCCTGAACGGCTTATTTGTTAAACTAATCAAAACCATGACTCAAATAAAATATGTATGAAAGCAATCACAGTAAGTTCCTAAAACTTGTGACACATGCCTGTCATATTAACCTAATCATAGCAACAGCAAGGGTGATTTATGCTTGAGTAAGGTTAGGTACAGGAATACCTGCTTTTCATCTCTTTTTCTCCATAATCCAGTGCTTAGGACACATGACAGGTCCCATACCAGCAATGCACACCCAGGGGCTTTGGTTTCAAGCAGATTTCCAAAGCAGATTTCCAGTGGGCTGGCAGTGACAGGCCTTGCAGCTGGAACGAGTGGCCACCACCCATGGAGATATGCTGCCTTCCTGAGCTGCACCTGTAGAAACCAAGCAGGCTTGCTTCACTGCAGGGTGAAACCTGAAACGCTGATATTTTGCTCAGGGAATCAGCGTGGTGGAATGCTTCCTACCAAGGTATATGTAGCTTCAAATGGTGGGTACATTTCCACATGTCTCTGGCATGCAGGCTCTGTAGCTGAAGAGCAGGACATATCCAAAAGATGATTCAGCAGATGAATCCCAATACAATGAGACAGAAATACTCTACCTCTGAACACCAGCATACTTAAAGTGAAGATAAGGAGCATGAGAATATGCCACAATTGTTTTATTTCCCACATTTTCAAGGAAACTAATGAACCACATTGGTTTATGTGAAGGTTTTGGTCCTGTGGAAGGTGTTAGGAATGCTCTAAGTACATTGGCCAGACAGAGGGCTTAGGCAGACAGACATCTAGCTTTTGAATCCTTGCCAAACTATATAAGACAACTTGTAACCATGAATATTAAGTCTAAGCCATAAGTTGAGATAGGCAGAGTGTATTGACCTCTGCCAATATGCATTTATGTCATTTCTAGGAACTCTAAAAGTAAAAATAATGACATCTGCAGAGCACAAGTCCTTCCACAATGAAGTGGCCTTTAGATCACAACTTAGGCATGTTAAGTCCTTTCCTGATACCTCGATTTATGTCAAATGCCAAAGATCACAAAGGCAATCCGTGTCAGAGAAAGGATTTGACCCAATGCCTCAACTCCTGAGCTAATATTTAAAATACTCTACAAATCAGTCTATCTTTTTGACAGTTCACTATGTGAGAAAGTAATTTACTTCTAGGCAAAACATGTTCCAGATGGTTTGCATTTGTAACCATGCTTGAGGAAGAATTATGAGAGCACTTGTTTGGCTCCCATGTAAGAATTAACGATGAAATACTTCCCATTTATGAGTGTCTGGACCTAGTATTTATATACAGTTTTCACCTTCTAGAGTCCACTTCATACCTATTTTTACCCCAGCTGCCCTTGATGGAAATCATGTTGCTTAGACATGGACACAAAAGATTTTTTCGTCATAACAAAGATACCTGAAACTTAATTTCTTTAAGGCCAGAACTTTGCTACTGCTAATATACTAAGCAATTTCCTGCTGAATTTTCAAAAATGTGGGAATGTTTTCAAATTTGTGGGAATAAACTGAAAACACTGAATTGAAAATAAGAGGGAACATAAACAAAGGAGAAACCAGATTTTTTTAACATCTCCTTCAAAACATATGATGTATGCCTAACTCAAACAGTGCAACTGGCCTCAGCAGAGATTGGATAATGCTGGGGATATGAACTTGCAAATCGTTTTTTTCTTGTACCCTCTGCCATTAGTATTGTGGCTGTTACTGTTCCTTTTCTCATCTCATTACTATTTTCAATAACTTGTTCTTATCTCAGCCTGTAATCTTTATCTTTTTTGCCTCCAATTTTCCTCTCCAGCCTGTCACAGGGAGAGGGAAGGGCAGGGGGAAGGAGAAGTGAGCAAGCAGCACATGGTTTGGAATTTTTCAGTGAGAACACTAAATTGGGGAATGACCATATATAAGTGAATTTAATGTGATTTAAAAATTAATAACAGTAGATTAATTATAATCTAAAAATGTGATAATGCTTTTTGTGATCACTGTCTTGAATTTAGTTTTTATTAGGAATTATTCAACAGTTTTACAGTTTTACATTTACATTTACATTTACATTTACATTTACATTACAGTGTAAATAAAGAGTATCTTTCTCAGCTTTATCACAATTTATGACTTCTTTAGAGAGATTATACATTTTATGAATCCTTCTTCAAAAAGTTAATCACAAATCTCTAACAGGACCTCTGACATGGTGAAAACAGTAGTCTTTACTTTGAAGTAGAGACAACTGAGAAGGGTAATGAATTCTTGGGAGGCAGGGGAATACTATTTTTTCAATAAGCAAATCTATTTGACCATAGTGAAAGATAGAAAATTTCAGACTAATAAGGGAAAACAATGATTTTTCAAAAAAAAAAAAATTGCAACAAAATGTTATTCTCTAAATTTTCAAAAAATGTGAAACTCATTGAATGAAATATATAGTATTGTATCAGAAAAAAAAAAAAAAAAAGCCAATCAAACCGGGAAGCAAAAATGAAACCCTAATTGTTTTATTAAAAAATAAATCTCTCATAAAATGTATTTATAAAACATAAACTAAAATTGCTAATAAAAGTGATTCTGTTTTTCTCTAAAGTAGCTTCTTCTAAAAATCATTCATGTTCCTACTCCTGTTCATACAATGAGTAAATTGCCTCAAAAATATGTAAATATTATCCCTTATTACACAGCCCTGGTTCTGATTGAAATCTCTGACTGCTTTGGAATCCTGAAGCGGTAACATCTCTCTCCTATCACTTGTGACTGACTGTTAAAGACGAGGTTATATGTCTCAAAGTTTTTCCACTGTCTCTCTGTGGAAGTAAATTTTAATCCTTAGAGTAGTTGAAAGAAAGCTATATGACTAAAAAAAGGAGTGTGTACAGCATGTGATGCAGGAAATTAGCCCTGTATGAGAAAAAAGTAAACACTTACAGAATATTAAACTAAAGTACATTAATATAAATTCCTTAAAGTCAATTGTCTTGCAAACTATTATTAACTATGAAGAAATTACGACTTATGTTAGTGACATTAAATGCTTGATTTATTTTTCAGGCTATTTCAAAAGAAGGCACTAGACACCAGTTTATCATGGTGTTCTTGATACAAAATATCACAACCTTGGATGAATTTTCAAAGTGCTGTTACAGGTAAGTATTTTCTTATCCCAAGTAATACATTTAAAATTAAAAATTGTATACTATTTGTGCATTCTGACTATTACTCAAGCCTTGGCAAAACACCAACTTGACTATGCAATTGAGCTTATTTGAGTAGAGAATGTAGCAATATGTCTGCAGTTTTCACACGGCTGTTCATGGCTTTTTATATGGAGCTCCAGCTGCCTCAATGGGAAAATAAGGGCTGTAATTCATTGTAAGGGGAAAAAACATCAGACACAAATCTAGTTATTGAGAAGTGTGTTTTGTAGCATTTGGATCCTCTGCTGCATCTCCTCCTTTTTCGTTGCAGTAACCTCATAAGCATGTCTCAATTTTTAAAATTTGTTTAAATTCCTGTCAAATAGCCCAGAGTCCATTGGAGCCTTGAAGATATCTCTGGCACATCCGTCAAGTCATAAGCTGAAATTTTTAATTATTTCTGGCCTGGGAGTTTTTTCTATTAAATTAACCTGAATAAAATTTTGCTTGTTTGTTTACTTCTTTTAAGTAAAACTTTTCATGCAATGGTCCCGGAAGCTGGCACATGGGAAAAAAAATATCATATGACATCAGCTGAAAAGATAAAACAATTTAAAACAAATAGTCATAGCTACCTCTGCCACCATGCCACTCCTTCCCTCCCAAAAAAGAAAAGAAAAAAAAAATCCCCCAAACCAACAAAAAAACCACCACAACCTTTCAGAGAGAAAACAGGGAATGGCTTAAGTGAGATATTTTGGAAAATACATTTTTTGGGAACAAGCTACAATTTATGTAGTGCTCTTTATCAGTAGATCTCAACCTTTCTTGGAAATATCTATTTTACAACAAAAGAACTAAGGCATATAACATGACCTTATTGCCTAGGGTGAAAAATCCTGTTCAGCAGGACATTGGAACTCAAATAATTTTTGAAGACAAGTCATTGACTAAGACCTGTAGAATTCAGGATTAACCTGTGTGATCTTTTTGTTTGTGAGGCAGAAAGTGTTAGTGGCTAGAATCAAATATCAGTTTCAGCTTTCTAACAGTTGTTAAAGAGAAAATTTTTTAAAAATGTGTTTTTAGGTCTGGTTGGTTAACTGCATTCTGTACTTCAAAATAGTCCCTTCTGACAACTTGGACTGTGAGTTGTGAAATACTGCTCTTGAGAGACTTCACACACAAGAAATGGTATAAGTAAATTGAAGATATTCTTGTACTTTTATGGCATGCAATATTCAGGTCCTAAGTCATTACCTAGTCTTAGTCTTGCATTTACAAGTCTCCAGATTCTTAAAGATTATTTCAGATGAAAAATATTCTGTAGTACGGGGTTTTTATTACTTTTTGCTGGACTTAAGCTTCTCCGTATGAGGAATAAGATGGTGAAGCTGGTTTCTAATCCAAACTCCAAATGGTATAGGCAGCAATGTTTTTTAAGCACTTGCAATGGTTGGTTATATGTTGGTGATGACTTCATGACAGTAATGGTATAGTCCAAGATAGTTGCTTATTAGTCACATGTACACTCAACACTTTGTTGCAAAATTCCTTAAAAACATTGGAGGTTCTTTTTTAGTTCAAAACAAATTCTTATTTTATTCCTGAAAGAAAAGTAGAAAATTAAGGATAGAACTGATTTTTGGACTCAGAAAATGGGATGTTGTGTCTCTATTTGATTGGGTTTTTATCACAGACTTATCTAAACTGTGTGGTCAGGATGGAGAAAGCTTAAACCTCTTTATTTTAAAATCTTTTTTTTAATGCGTTCTGCAACTTTAATTTCATTCTCCTGACAGTCTGTTTTGTAGAGAAATTTTCCTCCTGTTTTTGTGGCAGAATTTGGTGATGAAATATTTTGCTTATCATCTCATTTTTTGGTTTAAAATTTTTCAGTGGCAGAAATTATGTGTTAAAAGGAATAAATACCATAACACAAGTTTAAACTCCTGAATTTTGAAATGTTGTTAAGCAGAACAAAAGGTGTAAATGCAGCCCCATACAATGTCATTTGAGGTTAATAACAATATAAATTGTTTTCCATTTTTTGGAAAAAGCTTTTGTGGTGAGATATATTGCCACAAGTTTGAAATCCATGCTCTGTGACAGCTGCTGACTGATAATGAGCTGTCCCTTTTCTAGGAAAAAACCCAACGTTTAAGACAAAACCTCTTTGCAAATTGCAAGAGCATAGGAGCAGATGCAACTTCTCTATCCTGAGCTGATAAGCACATGCTGACATCTATAGCATTTCAATTCAAAAGCAAACCTAGACTTCTCAATTGAAATGTGAAAACTGAATGTGAGATTAGTGTTTGCATAGACAATCAAGATTTGCATTTATTTTCTTGTGGGTTTTGTGATACATTAATGCTTTTGTTAATTCAAAACTATTAATACCTAAGCAAATGACATGTCCTAGAAAATACAGACTAGAGTATGTTAATCTAGTATAAATCTACAGATTTAAATACAAATATTTCTATATTCTGAAAGAAATTAAATATATGTATTGATATCTGAAAGTATTTCATATACAAAGACAAATGTGCCTACTCAGAGCTGGCTCAGAGGCTGTGTATCAGTTCCAATACTATTTCAGAAGACAACACTGTCAGAAGATAAGGACAAAGAGCTAGAGAGTAATCATATTGACTTCAGTGTTAATGAAGATTTACCCTATACTGAACAAGAGGGTTAATGTTCATCCAAAAATGACCCTATGATTTCAAAACTAGAGTCTAACTTTTTCCTTTTCCAGCCAATTTTCTTTATGTACTAAATAACGTTTCTTTTTATTGTGCTTTTCTGCATTTTAATTGCAAGTGAACAGATTTTCTGATATTTAACCCCTCATTCAACAAAGTATATTGCATGTACAGAAATATATATGTCACATATTTTTCTTGTAAATTTTGTTTTGTCACAGCTGATGATGTACATACCTTATGCTAGAGCTACAAGTGCTTGGTAAATTATTCCACTGCCATAAATAACTTAGTTTTCAAAACACATCCTACATTGTTTACCTATATTTCAGTCTTTCAGATGACTGAGTAAATATGTAACCTGGAAAAAGAATGTATACTATGTAAAGTAGCTTGCACACAGGAGAAGTTCCAAATCAAATACTTCAATTTATTTATATTTTTTTTAAAATATCTCTGTATATGTATATACATATGCATATATAAAATATATTTCTAACAATTAGGTAAGAATACATCTGCTGTAATTGATATTTATTCACATACTAAGTATGGCTACTGTCAACTCTGTTAGTTGTGTTAAGAGAAATCTATATTAGAAGGCCTAAAGGTGTGAATCCTCATATTTGCCTTACTACTTTCAATTACCGGTGAAATATGCTGACATGGTAGGTATAAGAAATTTAATGGATACAGGATTTTATTAAACTGATCCTTTGAAGATACAGTGGCAAAGAACATTTCCCACTAAGTTATACAGTCTTTGACTAATATCCTGAAGAAACTTTTGGCTATAAATGAGCTAAAAAGGGAG
This sequence comes from Rhadina sibilatrix, assembly GCA_013400275.1. NCBI lineage: Eukaryota > Metazoa > Chordata > Aves > Passeriformes > Phylloscopidae > Rhadina > Rhadina sibilatrix. The sequence goes on from VWYO01015756.1 coordinate 13,630, forward strand.
ATCCATCTGTGAGACAGAAACATACAGAGAAGTATGAGAAGATTACTCAAACATTCTATACAAAGGAAACAGAATGCAAAGTGGATTTTCCAGTAAACACAAAAGAAAAAAAGAATGAAAACCAAACATAATGTTCTGTACTTCCAGAGAAAAACCTCAAGGTACCCTGACACAGACTAGTCTTTAATCTGCATTTCTTCCTTCATGTATAGGTAGCTTCACTAATTCAAACTAGCTAAGAAAAGCTGCAGTTTTTATTTTTAGGGATTTTCAGATATTCCCACTTCTCACATAAATGAGTTACTATAAAAAAAAAAAACACAAAACAAACAAACAAACAAAAAATACACAGGAAAGAATCATCCATGCTTACTTAAGTGCAAGAATAACAGAATTTTTATTAAACACCAATCCTGTCTCTTACTTCTAAAAGACATGGTTATAAAACACTTCCATTTGTGGATTCTGCCAAAGAACAACTCTAGGTCATATAAAAAATATCTTTTCCAAATTTTACATAGAATTCTAGTATCATAGAATGGTTTGGGTTGGAAGGAGTCTTAAGCTTCCTCTAGTTGCAACCTCTCTGCCATGGGCAGGAACTTCTTTCACCAGACCAGGCTGCTCAGAGCTCCATCCCAGCTGTACCTGAGGACTGTTTCTCCCCATATTCACCATTCCTTTTACCTATGCACAGCGAGCTGTGTGAAAGCAATGACTTGTCTCCCAGTGGTCTATTGCTAGCTATACCAAGGGAAGATCCAAGTGAAGTCGCTGAATAGCTGTCTGTTCTTTTTGAACAAGCCAATAAAATAAGCAGATCTTATCAGAAAACCGAAAGACTGCTCTACGTGCTTTCACTATTTTTTTTTTTTAATCAAACACCAAGTTAAAGCTAGCTGCTCTCTTTTACACACACAGCTGAATTTAACCATCCTGTTTGAACTCAGAAATTTGACAGGCAAAATGTCTTTTCTTCTTTCTTCATAGTACCAGTCATTGATTTTGGCTACTTTCTGACCTGATTGAAGGACTGCAAGCCTGCATCTTTGCACTAGAGGATCCAGGCATTGGAATATTATTTATGTCTGATACATATTTAGAGATATCTATATATATAGATAGATATAGATATATATTCCTAAATGTTGATGCTAGCTGTTCAGGCAATTTTTTTGACTCGTCATCTTTTGCCTGTATGTTGGAAACAGTGACCATTTTTTGATTAAAGCAAACTTAGTGGGATTTGGGTTTTTTGCACATGAAAAATGAATTTTTGATTGCTTTGATTGCTCCTATGCAGAGCAGAAATGTTACAGACATTTTCAAGATTTTAGTGAAAGGTTCCATTATATGTCCAGCTGCCATACATAGGCATAACATAAATGAAATAATTCAGCAAACATCTTAAAAGTATAGCAAGTGGATCATATTAACTGTATTAGGATCCACTTCTTAGCAGATTTACATTTACTTCAATGACTTCAGTGTGCAGTGTAGACCTGTAATGTAACTGAAGAAATATAAGAAAAGCAATAGCAGCAGGAGCTTGATGAGGACAGGGCACACTGAAAATGCCAAAAGGTCCATCTATAGAGCAGAGAGTACTCTATAGAGCAGAGGAGATCTGTCAACTTAAAATTTACTCAATTTTATAAAGCAAATAAATACTAGAAATACTGGAGATGTAAATTATATTTTCTTTTTTTTTAAATACTGACTAATTTTCTCTTTGCAACATTCTTTCCCTATGTCACTTCTGAATGATCCATTTCCCTGTTCTCAATGAAAATAGATTTCTATTATTAAGCATGGGATATCCCATCTGCTATGGAGTCATATAAAATTGTTGTTATTACCTGCCTTCTGAAGGGTTTCAACATGTATCTTATCTATTATTTCTGTTATTTTCTCCTGTGGTTAGGCAGACAAATGTCCTGTGTACTGATTAAGAGTGATAGGGAAACCCTTCTTGGCACACAAACTCCATAGGTCAGGAGGTAATTCCCTGTTCCAAAAAAATTAGGTAATTTTTCCCAAATCTTTATTTATGTGCTATATATTTAATCCAGAGAACACTTACCATCCCTACTCCTCTGCATGCAACTTTTTCAACAGGTAATCATGACTACTTACATTCATTGAGGAAAGAAACTACAGTTACCTGGATCTTTTATAACCATTTCAAAAACATGTCCTCTGCAACACTAATCTAAAGATGAACTCTTTACAGAAACACCAGGGAAAAAGGGAAACAAAGACAGGCCTCTAATATGGAAGAAAACTCAAAGTGCTGACTTTCTAAGCAACTTGTCCCTATTCTAACAGACACAAAAGTGTTTCTACTCCCTGTCAAATTGAAACAGAGACTTTCAATTCTAATAGAGAGCAGGGAGAAAAAGAATAATTTGTTTGACAGAGCGCATGAATGGGAATGGGGAACCTGGCAGATGAGGACAGAAGAAATGAGGCCACTCTGCTATGACAAGAAAGACTAAAAAAAAAAAAAAAAGAAAGGTCTATATTTAGCTACATACTTTTTCAATAATTTTTCACACATTATATTGGATGAATATAGAAAGGAAAACACCCAGGAATGGTATAAAGAACTTCATCACAATGGGAAAATTGAAACATGAACTACTCTACATCCCCAAAAATTTATTTTAATTCCAAAAATATATATTATAAGAAAGGCAAATCTAATACAAGACTTTCGGTGTTTTAAATCAGTTTGTTAATTTTCCAATAGTGTGTGCATGGTCAGGCCAGGGTTTTTAATAGCATGCAAGACTGAACTAAATTTAAAACACAAATGAAGGAATATGGAGTTAAATGGAAAATATAATGAAATTTCACATGATACTATACAGGTAAATTGTAGTGAACTAGATGAAATCTTTTCTGATAGGTATTTTTTTGTTAAGGAAAATACAAATCTGATCTATAAATATGCAATTAAAAAAAAAAAAAAAGAAAAGAAAAGAAAAGAAAGATGTGGCACCACCTGCAAACTTTTAGTTTATCTGGGCAAAATGACATCATTTTCAGAATTTTAAGGGGTAAGGAACTACTAAAGAAAGGAGAGCACATGTTGAAAGTCAGACCAGGAAGCTGAAAGGAGACTACTCTTGAAGTGTCTCAAGTATTGGTCTTAAAAAACTTGTAACTTAATTTATGAAATAATAGCTATGCTACAGAGAAGATGGTGATAATAATGGCTAGTGATGGACAGAGTTGGAGACCTCCTCAGGAAAATTAGGATGTCATGTCATATATCCAGAAATAAGATGAACAAGTCTAATATAAATATCTGCAATAAGAAGGGAATTTATGACATCTGTATGCACTCCTGTGTCCATGAAGTGTCTATTAGCTCAAAGCAATAGGTCTGTAATAACCATAAGAGGCATATTTAACAGAGAAATGGAAACATTGATGTTATTATATGAAACACTGCAAGACTTCACTAGAAAAGATGTATGCAATGCTTAGCCAAAGAAGGAAAGATGAACGACTGAAATGAAGGAGTGTGCAAACAAGCTTTTAAAAAGGATGTGTGTGAAGGAAATGAAGGAAAAATTATGATTCAGCTGTTAAATGATGTGACAGAGAAATAAATTGGAAAAACTTACTATTAATAAATATATTAAGAATAGCCATAATTTCCTTTTTCATCACTTTTCTTCTACTCATCTGAGTACTCTACCGAATGAAATATATATAATGAAATTGACCTCTTACACTCAAGTAGAATGAGTGCAACTATTTAAATAATGTGGAACATATTGTCTAAGAATCTATGTCAAAAATACCTTCTTTTTATGGTCAAGCCATCAGCCAGTGAGCCTAATCCCTAAATTAAAGCCCTGTGTTTGTCTGTACTGTGATCATAGGTGTCTCATATTTGACGTGATATCTATTTTGGAGCTTGTAAAGCTTGCTGCACTTCAAGATAAAAATCTGAACTAAGAGACATTTCATAAGTCAGAATGGCCTACACCCCTCAAAAAAAGATCATAATCAATGAGTCAATAATTTTAGACCAAAGCCATCAAAGTTCCAGGCTTTTAAAGAACATTTAAAATGCATTTGACAGAGTGGACTTTCAACAGGAACACAAAGCGATGTAGTTGTAGAGTATTTCATTACTTGGGAAGCACTAGCTTTGGAAGGCAACCAATTTCTCTGAAAATGTGGACTGTGAAAAGCTTCAGAACTGAGAAATGACAGTTTTTTATTTTGCCTTTGTGTTGCCCATATCAGCCCAGGGTTGTTATCATAGGATGCTGTCCTACAAATGATTAATAAATAAAAAAGTATGTTAGTAGTGTAATCTTTTTTGTGATCTTAAATTCAGTAGAAAAATGAGATTGTGCACTTTTGTCTAAAGAATCACTGCATTTTGTTTATAAGCTGTGAGATAATCACCATGATATTAATGATAATATCCAGTGCAAGACCTACCTTTGGCTTAGTATCAGTAATGGAACAATTACTGAAATACAGCACACAGCATAACAGCAGTGGCAGAAATGAAGCTGCAGTCTGCACCTTAGTGATGAGGTCAGGCTATCATCTCCTCTGGAGCACATAACAAAATTAAAATGCTTGTCTGTCAGTCATATTTTTTTTTTTCCCCTGTGTTAGGTCACCTGGCTTTCTTTGTATGCCCTCTCCCCACCCACAGGTGTCTTTAACAAAAGGGCTGCTCAGTCAAAATTCATTGAGGAAGAACTCTAGGTAAAATAGCTTAGATCAGCCATCTAAATTTTTAAGTCATTAAAATCAAGTGATTTTTTTATTGTCCAAAATGTTTTTGAAATTCAAGAAGAAATGAATTCCCATCCCTAGATAAAACTTCTAAGTTCTCCTAGAATTTAAATAATTATAGTAGGAAAAATGCACTCTGAAAATAACTTAAGCCTTTTTTTTTCTTCTCCAAGATTACTACAATAGTATGTATTGCAATTTCTATTTTTCAGGGTAAACAACAAATTATTAACCATTATTAAAGTTTCTAATTATAAATATCTTAATTAATATATGTCCCTCCTTGTTTTGCAAGACTGGGATAATAAATCCAACAAATTCTATTAATGTATAAAATCTATTTTTGTAATTGTCAAATGAACTTAATATTTTAATGTCTGTTCAGTATTGGGAGTTTTAATCTACTAGGTGTTAGAAACACAGACCCAGCTGTACTGTGAGCTTGGGCTATATAGGAATTATCTTCTATGTCTCTAGCAACTCATGAGATTTTGGGAGACACAATAACACTGAAATTAAAAGCTTATTAATGTGTTTCATTTTCAGGAACCTGAAGTCAAAACAGAGAAATGTGAATAGCATGTCCACTATCTGATGATAATTTATGGTTAGAAATAAAGACAGCTGGACTCTTTTGTTTGGTCTTGCTGTTGTTTTCGGTTTTTTGGTGTTTGTTTTTTGTTTGTTTGTTTGTTTTTGGTTTTTTTTTTAAATTATTATTATTTATTTACCCAAATTTCTACTTAGCGTCAATCAGTACTACAGATATTCAAACACATGTAGGGCAGGAACCGATTGCGTGTAGGACACCATTAGTAAAAACATCCTCTGAAACACTGAGTTAGCCAGAGTCAGTTAAAAGTAATATGTCATGTTTTAGGGTTTTTTAGGTTTGTTTTTTTTTTTTGTTCTATCTTTTATTTTTTTTTTCCTAAAATAAAAGATGAGCCCTCTAAATTCAAAGTACATTGGAAAATCATTATTTTTAGCTGCCATGGTTAAAATAATAATAACATTAAAAGCTAGCTTATACAATGTGTTTTCTATAACCCCATGCTGATTGGCATTAAGAAAGAATTAAAGAGGGCTAATGCAATCATTCAAGTCCTAGATTATCATTTTCATTTTTTTTGTGTAATATATTTTAAGACTAAAATATGTAGTCATTCTGTTTTAAAATATTGATAAAACACTAGTATCCTTCCAGTTCTCTAGAACTCTTCTCATGTACAACATTTATTGAAAATCAACATTATTGGCACATAAAAACACTTGCTCAGCTCTTTTGGTAGCTTTAGATTAAAGTTATTAATCCTACTTCTTTGAAATATCTCACTTTACAAGGTGCTACTAAATATTTTCCCGAGTTACTGTTGAAATTTAAAATATTTTGTGTTATTATGCTACAAGACTGAAAAGAAATACTTATTAAATTGTTCTTTTTGCATTATTTTTGAAAAAACTCCAACATTTTCACTTCATAATAAATATTATAGGATATTTTTCCCCTAGTATATTGATACTTAAATTTCTTCTAATTCAATGCATCCTAGGTTCTGCTTTTTTTTTCCTTTGGTGCTTCTTGACAGTTCCCTACAAGTTTTAGCAGTTTCATTAATTATGAATTTGCCTCCTGTCTGCATTTATTTCTTAATTAGAATGCTCTTTATATATATATTTAGCTGACTTCACTGTTGTAGCTGTGCTGGTTTCAAGGATTTTCTCCTGCTAAAGTTTTAAATTTTGTTCTCATTTTCTTGCTTTCTATTTTCACTTCCCATCGATCCTGCAAGCAAACATTTTCTCTCTTCCTAATTCTAGTAAATTGCAGTGAAAAAAAAGCAACTGCAAGGCAATAAATAGCAAACACCTATTCCTTACCAAAGTATAATCTGGTGTTAGCAATAGTGCAAAATTCCAGAGAATAAGACTTGTACTTGTCTGGAGTGGTTAAAGAACCCAGCATATTTGCTGTAATCAACTCCCTCTGCCAGAGCAGTTAACTAAAAATTCTCCATAAATTTTACTTCAATGGAATATCTTCTGAGAGCCAAAAGAGATAAGTAAAACTAATTATCTAAGCCTGTGTTACATGATGGCCTACACTGTACCAGTAAAACAAAGCAAGGAAGTTGTCATGCTCCAGACTAGGGCAGGAGGGCTCTGGAGATGTCCTTCTCCTGAAGGAACGAGTGGCTGGGCAGGAAAATGAAAAATTGGGGTTTATTGCCTGCTAGTTCTCAGACTGGGAAAAAAAAACAAAAAAAAAAAAAAAAAAAAAAAAAAAAAAAAAAACAACAAAAAAAACACC